>NQII01003237.1:189367-274635 GCA_002778355.1 Clitarchus hookeri | reverse complement strand
TAGAAATTTTTTTTTGCGCGTTTTCAATGATGTGTAGGGAGAAAAACACTAACACGTTTAGACGTACATACACAGACTCACAAACACACAGCTCATAAGCCTGATTTTCAGAGTGGGAAATTAGACCTTAATGGAAAACTCTCAGCTACATAAATATAAATAGTTTGCTTTCCCGGGAATACTTTAAGCACTTAAGTTCATCTTGTTAACATATCGACAGTGTTTTTTTTTAAGATCTGAAAAAATTTAACGTATTCTTTCAAGCTAAAGGAAAACTGTAAATTACATAAGATGAAATTGGCTGCTTTTCCATAAATACTTTAAGCACGAAATTTCCACTAGTTTCCATATAAAATGTGTTTTTTTTTTGTACTGAACAGAGTTAAAAGTATTCTTTCAGGGCCCTGGCCCCGTCTGATTTCTTTCAGATAAATTTTATTAGCTGACAAAACTATCGTAAACAGCATAACTTCCTTCAGTCACAGGAAACCCGTGTATGTTTATTAGGCATAGGTATTCACGTGTACGTCAATAGGTAATTAGAAAACTTCTGACAATATAACTAAACTATAATACTGCTAGTATTTCTAGGCTTTACGACGTGATTTGTTGTACATGGCTATAAGTTATTCACTTTAGTGATCTTGGTCATGATATAACTGTTAAGTGGCGACAAAATGAATCTTCGTACGTATGTTAAATGCGTACGCGTCATTGAAATATATGCATCCTGTTTGAAATTAAAAAAGATGTATTAAGTATGTAATTATATTTAATAAGGTACCATGTAGTCACTCCGCGATTTGAAATACATTCTAATGAAGACGTGGGCATGTCACATCTTTGCTCAGAGATATCGGCATTATTTCACATTGAATATTTCACTTTCGAATGGTAAATTTTTTTAAACGACGACTTTTGAAAAATGAAGTTTTGTGATTTGCTTTTCAGTTTTTCACCACTGCGTAGACATAATGTACACTTTCGCAATAGCACTCATCTAACTACTCCAATTTTTAGTGCCTTTTCTTTCATAATATACCAATACACCGGGGATAATTGATATTTATAATGTAATACGCTGCCTATACTCAAAGCCTTTTGCTACAATAGCCAAGGGGGTATTGTGATATGGCGTACAAAGGCCGTAGCTACAATGTGGCGCATCTGCCTAAAATGAACCAAAACCGTAATAATAAGGTCGTAAAAATCACATTGTCACGAATCCATTCAAAATACGGCCAGATGAGAATAGCAGGCATCTTATATATTAAGGCTCGGTTTCGCCCCTTTTGCAGAAATTCTTCCTTTTTTGTGTCATAATTTCGGTTTGAGAGTGATAATTGACAATGTTTGAGTTCAGAGAATTTACATTTCATGAGTCATTTAGAATTTTTGTACTCAGTTTTTTACTGCGCGTTACTTCCTAAATGTGAAAATTCAGGAACATATTAATATTTCAAAAAATTCTTCCTGCTTTTTTGCAAATAACAGATATCGCACAATAAAAATTAGAAAAAAATATTAAAGAACTGATAAAATGTAAATTTTTTGTAATCAAACATTTCCAATAATTTTTGTGGAACTTAAATTAAGAAGCGAAAACGAAGAATTTATAATATAATAAGCGGTGCCTTAAAAGAGTGTGAGGTGAGCCCAGTATCGTACCTTACCTATGACCTACATATCTATCAAAACGTAACATTCCGTACATTTTATAATTTGCTTTACCGGTTTTGTGTCAATGGTGGAGAATACGTGTATTTGAAAGATGGCATATGACGTTGCTTCTGAAGTTTAATGGCAATGGTATGGTGTAACTGAATTTGAATTTCGATAGGATCTTCACTGCCCAAAATGACTACTAAAATTTACCAAAAAATAACACAATATATATATGAGAAACACAAATGCAATAAAAATTCGATAAAATAAATGGAACAAGAGTTAACTATCCAGATGGACAATGTGCGACAAAGAAACAACGAGGACAGCACAACTATGACAAAACGAAAACAGCAAAACTCGCACATTGTCTAACTTGAAAGTTGTCTCTTGTTCCATATATGTACTTATTTATTTGATCGCATTTCGATTGCATTTGTGTTTTTCATCCATATATTGTGTTCTTATTATTTTTTTGTTTATTTTTCGTAGTTATTGTAAGTACTGGAGATCCTATAAAAACTCGAATTCATTTAAATGTAACATGATACCCACTCGCTTATTTACAGGTCAGTATTGGCATGTAACTTCCGGTTCCATCTGCCATAAATTTACTCGTCAAGGCTTTGTACAAATATATTTTCAGGAAATAATTGCAATGAACTACATGCATTAAAAATTAAGTATACCTTCTGCGGACTTGCAGTTAATATTGTATAATTTAATAGCTTCTCTCTTCTAAAAAACCAAGAACTGGACCAAATTGAGAACTATCTTACCAAAAAAAGTCTCTTGATTGTTTATAACAATCTCAAGAATTACATATGACCAATAATTAATATAGCAGTATTGTCTAACAAATGAAAGTATTATACATAGTACATAAACCTTTATATATTTGACGTGAATTGCTTTGTTATATAATTATATAATACCTACAGAAACAGAAACTGCTTTATAAGTATATGCGCGTATATTCACACCGGTTTACTACTATATTAAGGAAAAAACTGACGTTATTATTTGAAAGCATGTGTACTTACACATCTAGGAGTTATGAAACAAGTTTCCTTCGCACCATGTTGACTGATTCGTTTATGTTAGAGCGAGTCCGTCTTTCATAGAACATAATTCCCCCCAAATGGGTTTTCTAGTCAAGACACGTGACCAGACAACAATAATGAAATTTGGGGTTCTTCGATTTGTAAATCCATGCTAATCTGCTCATCAAATGTTATTTTACACAGCTGTATTTTATTTAAAGCGTTCTTATTTTTCAAAGTTAAACATTGAATACGACTTAACCTTTCAAACAGTACAAATATGATTATAACTTGTATGAAACTTTCAATGTATTTTCTCGATTTTGATGAACAGATTGAGTCTTACCTGCAGTGCGTTAACTGTGGGAGGTGATTTCTTACGGTAAAGAATATTAAAATTTTTAAATAGCCTAATTCGTAAGGGAGGATATTTTTAAACGTGTATATGAGTATTGATTTTACTAAATGTAATAAAATAAAATTCTTAACATCAAACCAAAATCTGAGCTACAGTAACCCTGATATAGGAGTACTGATACGATTATATCCGATAGTAAAATAGGGTATGCATACCTCATAAGTATATCGCGATTTTATACCTGCGCCATCTAGACTTCTCAAGAAGATGATTCAGAATTCAAGGTTGAAAAAATTATTGTCTGTCACTCAATTTAGACATTCCCAATGACATAAATAATTTGTAATTTTAGTTTTCTGTCAAAAGGGTAAGGTTTATCCTACTCAAATTGGGAACTTAATGGTGATAATGTGACAAATAAAATGGCGTTGTATGTGTACCGGATTTTATGTCTTCTGCAAGTAAAGAAATGGCATAGTAATAGACGGATTATGGGGAATTTGGCCAATCGGGACATGGGACCTGAGTTTCGGAGCTGTTCGTGCTCAGTCATTCCGGTCGGCCGGGGGCCATAATTTATCAACGTGACCTTGACCTTTGACCTTGACGCTTGTGGCATTTGACCTTGATATAATTTAACCTTGAAACCCAAAATAACCTTAAAAAATAAAAATATTATATTAAAAATATATTAAAAAATATTAAAAAATTATTTGATAAAAAAAAATTAAAAATTAAAAAAATTCTGGAGGTCCGCCACACTCCCTTCCCTATACTCATCTGACCATTTTTGTAGGTGAAGTCCACCATCTTGGTAGGTGCCACAGCCACCATCCGCCATCTTTTTTTTCGTTTGTCATTTGTTTATACATTGCTGGAGTTTTTCTCTCACCTTCGTTCGACTGCCATTTTGGTTTTTTTTGTTTGTCATTTATTTAACATTGCTGGCGCTGTCCCCAGCACAGCGCCCAGCAGACGAATGACCCCCTCCACTAACACCTTTCTATATTTCTAATGAACCTATTCCCCCGCCCTTATTGTCATTTCATAATTGTCTACCCACTTCCAATATATTTCATTGCTCTGCCAATGTTTCTGATTGGCTAATTACCGGGGTGTTTTTGGAAACCTTCGTTCCGACCAATCGAAGGCCGAAGTAAATCGCGAGGGCAGACTATTTTTTCGCCTTAAAAATTCTTTATAAGACGTACCCCGAGCTCCCTTGGAAATCAGTAATATTTGCATAATATGTGGTAGTGTTGTCAGCCATGAAATAAAAAAACTTACTGGTAATATATGATGAAATTTATTATGTTAATCAAAATATAGGCTGGCCAACTTAGTTGTTATTCAGACTGCGAAGAGTGAACATCGGCTGAAGAGAACGCACTCTTATTCGAAAATGGACAATATTAAGGACATTAGTACTGAAGAACCTTTCATACCGTCAAAAACTTCCGGCAGCATGAAACGGGTTGTCATCAGAATTCAGAGCGTGCTATATTCCATTCAAAAAAATTAAAATCTCTGTTTGGGTGGCATAGTAGCTTGAAAATACATCTTAAAACTTGTAAAGGTCTCCATCCACTACCTGTCAAGCGTTATCTGCTGATATTACCAAAAAACACTGCAAGGGCTCATCTGCAAATGTTGAGAGCGTTGGTTTTTTCCCACCAAGACGCACATGCAACTATTGTGACAATTCGTTTATAAATGCATATGACGCAAGAAGACTTGAAAAAAGTAAATGCATGAGTAACTCCAATTCTATGACATGTTGGTGTGACATGTGTCGTCGAATGTATGCACGTGTTGACAATTTAAATATACATTTAAAACTTTGTAAAGGAAATAATACAGGGACCTCTGCAGGACAACAATGTTATCCTTCATATTCATACTTTAAATAAAAAAATTGCTCACAAGCTGCTGCTAATGGTATATCAGCCACATCATCATCTGATAATAAAACACAGCCTAAGTCAGTGCTCTGAGAGACAAAGCCTAATTTTAATGGCTTTTTTCTGAAGCAATATGCATTCAGGGGTCTTATAAAGATAAGGTTGCACCGAATATGTTACTTACATTAAAACATGTTTGACTTTCCTATCAAATATGAAACCTAATGTGTTAAAACTACCTATCCATTAATTGGGAAAATATGATGTTATAAAATATAATAGGTGGCTGGACTGTAGCTATACAAAACCAAAACCCTACGATGACGAATATCATACTAGATCTTTCAATACCACGAATGTAGCTGTGTATTATGTCGACTAAATAGAATGCACTGATGATAATAGTAAACACAAGTTATGTCAAGTGGAAGAAGACATTATTGCTAAGGGTTCGGGATAGACCCTGGCTTCAGTAAATCATCGAGAACTGAGAACAAGTGGGCTCAATACACTTAGAAAATAGACACGTACTGATTTCCCTGTACCTGACTAAAGAGATTTACAACATAAAAAAACCAGCAAACCACTATGTGGATGCGAAGTCTAGATTGTGTAAGGTTACATGTTCATACTGTAATGATGGACTATTGTGCACTTACACGGAAGAACGTAATACTTTTTACACANGTGTAAGGTTACATGTTCATACTGTAATGATGGACTATTGTGCACTTACACGGAAGAACGTAATACTTTTTACACACTCTTTGGCTCACAAACCAGTAATGTTTGAGCCAATGCGTTACCGTGCTCACCGGAAGAAGTTGTTGCAAATGCTATGAGACAGGACAAACTGCCTACACATTCATCGAACAGCATCACGATAATCATCAATTATTCGATGGACGTTGCTTCGCCTTTAACCGACAGGTTGATGATATAAATTAATGCAACCACATCAAATCGCTCAGTTGTTAAACAGTCACGGCAGAGTGGGTAATGTGTGGAGTCTGCTTTGCGGAGTCAGGACTTTGGAGTCAGCACTGCGGAGTGAGCATTGTGGAATCAGCACCGTGCAGGAGTAACATTTATGAAACGTTCGCTTGAAGATGATGCAACCCTCTGACGATGAGAAATAGAGTGAATTGTGTACGACTACATTGCAAACCTTCAATGATTGCTCAAAAATTACATGGTCAACAACGATGATGTTGTGCCAAGATCTTCAGCAAAAGTGGCAATGAACTGCAACATGAGAAGGGCNATTACATGGTCAACAACGATGATGTTGTGCCAAGATCTTCAGCAAAAGTGGCAATGAACTGCAACATGAGAAGGGCGATTGTTCAGAGAAACGGACTTCCATAATATGTGTGGCGCAACATTTTGTAGAAGCGTTTCTTTTTAAAAAAATACTTCAAGACTTATACAGATCGTGTTCTTTCGCCTCCTACAATACATGAATTGACATAGTTGCCGCAAGACATGTATATATGGCTCGCCCTTCTACTTGTTCGAATAATAAAGTAACTCTGATTCAGTCACCCATAAAATTATCTGAGCCTTTATTGTGTTCTGAGCTAATGGATGATGTAAGAATGATTTGTGTGACTAATATAAATATAAATTATATTGATGGTATATTACAAGAGGAGATGTTTGTTTGAAACAATTATCTGCAAAACAGACACAGCCTACGTTCGAAATGGAAAATGAGAGACCTTTGCAACGTGCTACAAATTGCCTTGACAAAACTATGCGGAATGATGATGTGCCTGTAGCTCCGAAGTTTTAGGGTGGAACAGAGAACATGAAATAGGATAATGTAGGTTCTACTGATGTTAGTAAGACCTCAGTAAATAATAATGGCAAACGCATTGACAAACATTTGAAATTGATGCTGAAAAGGAGGTTACTTAAGCAAGAAATAGAACATATATTTTACTACCATATTCCAGTCCAGCTTGTTGTTTAGAAAACTCTCTCTTAAGTAGATGCGACACTCTGTCCCTCGCCAAACACTGCTCTCCCCAGGGACTGGCCGTATGAACAGGCTTGGCATGATGTCTTCACCAGATTTTCTGTAACTAGTTTCAGTTATCTCCTGAACCTGTAGGTCGTCGCATGTTGTGGGCGATACTTACATACGCAGCTGCAATACAGATGTTTTAATTTTGTATCATGTAATATTATTTTCCGTGAAATAATTTAGTTATGTGTGGAAATTTAACACGCAATGCCTTATTCGCAAAGTAGGTGCACTCTCTCCATGACTACCACTTGTACATGAGGAATTTAATTTGAAAAGTAGAATGGCACATGCGAAAATAAGAATGTTTATAATTCTGAAGTTTTACATTCATATTTTGTCAAGAGAGATGTAACTAATGTAATTGTAAGTAACGAGTTGATTTCTTGGTTTGTGGGAGTACATGCATTAAAATCATTTTGGTCTGAGCTTCTGTTGAGTTCACATCTATAGCTATGAGATACCTTCATTATCTCCAGTTCTTCTCTGTGTGTATGATACAGTGATATAATTTTTTTCAATTAAGGTAAATAATTACTTCTCTTTATGTTTTGGGACAACTAAAGTAGAGTGCATACATAGTTGAAATGTTTTTGCTGCAATGCTTCCTTGCTCGAATTTGCATTAATTATTTATACAAATAAAAATTTTCGACGAGCAATACGTAAGTAAGTTTTATTGGCATAGCTGATTTATGTGTAATTCATTCCATAATGAGCTTACAGTTGCAGCACTATAAAGAGAAAATAATAAATATAAGTACATGCATATAATATTTAAAAGGAAATAAATGATTACTTTGCATCGTACAACTGAATTCCTCTCGTAAAGGGAAGTACGCGTGTGACTCAGCTATGCCTGCCACGGCATGTTTGAAGTTAATAAGACTGGCCTGCCACCCTGGCGCCTTATGCGTCTCTCGGCCAGTGTATGTGCCCCCCTTCCTTCCCCCGCTGCTCACCAGACCCGCACACTCACTCTGCCTACCTCGTCATCCGACCATCTGGCTACCTTACGGATTCTCGAGACATCAGTTGATCTCACAATGTCGGACGTGGCTAACGCGTTCCTCTGCTAGTGTTGGAGATAGAGAATCTTGCAGTTTTGTCCAAGGGTTCCTCCTCATTCTTCGGGAGTTATGCTATCTCAAACTTGGCAGCTCTTTCTACTTAAGTTTGAAAAATATTGTTGTCTTATTTACTAACTGTATTGATGCATAACACATCGTCTTGTTCTAGGTTGCTAGTGTTGGCTGTAATTTGAATTTAATGGTTTCGTTCAAGTCGATTCCTAAATAGTGGTTCCTAGACATAGTACTTCATATACTGTACTACGTGGATTCATAATGTTTCCAAAATTCTAGCGTCTACTCACATTGAATGGGTGATGTAACGTTGAGGTGGTCATAAGTAGTTATGTAACTATAGCCATATTTAATTATACAACTCTATAAAGTTTTTGGGATATATATAATGACAGGAGGAAGTGGGGATATATTTCGTACGAAAAATAAGGAGAGGGGAAGAATTGCCAAGCATTGTGATATCATGCATAGTTTCTTAGCAAATGAAGGTTTGTATATATGGACAGGGAAATGTCGTTGTAACTTTCAGGAGAGCACAGTAGCAGTGACAAAAATCTTCCAAAGACTTATTCTTTCATCTTCCATCGAGACGATGAGAAATGCATGTGACATAATATTTTAACATAACATAAAATTTAAACAAATTAAAGATTTATATAAAAAAAAAGTTTTATGATGAGCACTATCGAAGTTGAAATGAGCATAATTGATATTAGAGATTTCCATAGGTATAGTGTTATAACTAAAAAAGTTAATAATAAATGTAAATACATAAAAATAATATTTAAAAAGATATATGACATTTTCGTATAGTGCGATAAAATTAAATGTAATCTCATAAGTAATATTTTAATACATGTCATGGTACTATAAATAACGAATGTAATCATGGTCCTTATTTCGTGGTACTTAGAGCTCATTTAATAATTTTACTTTTATCTCGAAAACTAAGCATCGTACATAAAAATGCTTCAAATTGAGCTCCTTCATACGAAAATTGTATTCTGCAAGTAATTCAGTAGTAAACGATTTGTCATTGGAATTAGACCCCATATGTCAGGGGTACATAGAGCCGAGATTATTATTTTACTTCTATCTTGTAAACCATGCATCCCAGTTCACAATAATTGTAAAATGCTTTTTTTATTTCATTTTGACCCTTATGTTGGATTTCTAGTATGGCAGGCTTAGTAAGGGTGCTCGAGATGAGGACCACTGAATTCATCTCCTGGACACTAGTCATCATGTTCGTCTTGAAGTTACAAATCGTTTGCATTGCATTCCATTTGGCATACCTATGCCTAAAACCGAAAACCAATGCCTATGCCAAAAACCAAGATGGCAGTGGTGATGCAATCCAAAATGGCAGTTGAGCACATAAGACAGATGCCCACTCTAGTGGACGACGAAGTAATGACAGAGGATAAAGAAACAAGATCAGTACGTGGAATGACAGACCATGAAGTACCAAAGTGGCTTCAATAAACTGGAACTTTCTTAAAATAAGATTGATGATGTTGACATGGAATGACCGAGCATGAAGTGGAATTATGGTACGTCAGAATATCTTAAACCAAGATGGGTGACGCTCCCGGCTCCCCAGCCTACAACCCAGGAATCTAAAGTGTCCGATGGGGATCCAAGATAGCTGATATGTAAGTAGGACATGTTTTTAAATGATTGCACAATGTAGCTGACTCTGGTCAAATTTCAGCCGCATCCAGCTGCATTGTACTAATGTCAACTTTGGGTAAAGCAGAATTTTGTGCGATATTTCGCTGGTTTTGTGGTAAAGTAGGGAAATATTGAGGGTAGTTATGGTGATTTTGAGTGTTTTTAAAGGAAAACGGGAAATGTTGAATGAAAAACGGGACATTCCAAGATGGCGGATGAAAGATGGTGAACGCCACGCTACCGCAACTCCCAGTCCTTGTGCCAGAATTGGTTTTTCCTGTCGACTTATGCACCTATGCACCCTGGCTGCGTGTGCAAGTTTGCAAACTATCTAAGTTACTCTATAATTCCAGCAGGAGTCGAGAAGATTTCGTCAGTGCTTAAAAGCGAAGTCTTTAGTCGGAGAAGAAGAAATTAAGTGGAGATGGAGCAGCGGTGGAAATCAATAGCGGAGAATACGGAAGAGAATCGAGAATACCGTCCACGTCCACAAAATTTCACACATGTGAAAATCCGGATGACCCCGCCGAGAGTTAAACCAGGTTCACCTTGGTAGGAGGTGAGTTATCTGACTACCACACCACCCCAACCCCTACTTTTCTCTTGAATTTCGGTCATTTGACAGAAGTTGTAGTGTTCAAATATGGGCTGTTCACAGTGAAAGTAGCACTTTGGGAAACACTACTAAATATCTATATTTACGCACATTGTGTATTATTTAACCATATGCAAAACTAACATTGCCGGGGGCCTGATCACTTAAGTCATGCGTCGGTCGAAAGAACCTAAAATTATTAGGAAAGTAAATACTCCACAAATTTGCAAATTCGTACTCTAATTTCCCATAATAAAACATACAGAGAAATAAATTATTTCAGTATTCCCAAATGTTTACCTAACATTTTAAATAAAACGTCAATTTATGGAACTGCTTTCCGTCCGTCGTTACCAACTTTGCTGGCATACACAGTGGCATTTTTCATAGGTTGATTCCAAAAGTGCTCAAGGAACCGTGAACATTTTGTTCGGAAATAATATGGCCGAAATGCACAGTGTTCGCATGTATCATTCCCCGTCCCCTATTTTACGGGACCGTGGAATATTATCACCCGTTAAAGGTCACAATAAAAGGAAATGTCCACGCCATTTGCNTCCCCTATTTTACGGGACCGTGGAATATTATCACCCGTTAAAGGTCACAATAAAAGGAAATGTCCACGCCATTTGCAGTAAAACTGCTAGTTACATAGGTTCTGTTAAATTTCTAAGTACAACATTCCCGAACAGCGTGCGAGTGAAAATTGAGACATACAGTGGCAAAACCGTATATTGACACGGTGAAAGAATGGACCGTAGACACGACTTCAGAAAGCACTGTACGTCGCTGGTTGGAGAAATGCTGTTCACGTAACCAGAGTTACCAGAAGAAGGAAGGTAGAGGACGTTTGTCAAAGGTGGATAATGATGCTTTGAAGATATATGGATGCAAATAAATGCATCACTATCAGGGTTATCAAGCAGTTATTTGTTTCCCGTTCAGCCATTTCTGACCATCTGCAGAAAACGGTTGAGGTAAAAGATATGGACAACAATGTAAACGGGGCCGCGGTGGATGTGCCGTTAGCCTGCTCGCTTCCCCCCAAGGGTGAACCGGGTTCCATCTCNTCCCCCCCAAGGTGAACCGGGTTCCATCTCCGGCTGGGTCCCTCCCAGATTTTCGCAAGTGGGTATTGTGCCGAATGGTACCGCTGGTCGGCGGGTTTTCTTGGGGATCTCCCGTTTTCCCCGCCTTTTCATTCCGGCGCTGCCCCATACTCACCTCACTTACCCTCATCTGATCTCAAGACCTCGCTGTTAAGAGCAGCCCAAATCTCTTCACTCACTGACAACTATGTATACCATGAACTGACAAACCTTCATAAACAACAGTGTTTTACATATACAATAACCCGTTGATTTGTCATAAGAAAAACTCTTAATTTATCGAAAGTGATGTATGATAGTTGCAAATTATTTTCGCAAAATTTGGACTTTCGTTTAATCCGAGACGCGTTATAATGGTAAGGTAAATACAATACAAAGTTTTCTATCAAAATTGGACACAACTGGGTGTTATCAAGTGCAATTTATTTTCTCCTGGTGTAGCACTTACCGGTATATCATATTGTGTACGGGAACGCAGTGGTGTAGTAATTAGACTAATCGCTTTTCACCAAGACGAACCCAGTTATTTTCTTGTGAGGTCATCCGGTTTTTCGCACGTGAGAAACGTGGTTGACGTTTCCGATGGACGGCGAGTTTTTTCGTGGTAATCTAGTTTCTCCCGCCTTTGCAGTTCTCTGCTGCTCCATCTTCGCATCATATCGCCATTACAGGAACTCACAACGTTGCTGCAAAACGCCGTCTAAACATTTTAAACCCAACTCTTAATGTGCAGACTTTGACGAAACTCACAAGCAGTTGTGTGAAAAGTAATTATGGCTGTTCGGAAGGAACTCCCCTCTGCTATTGGGAGCCTGTGGTAAACCGAAAATAAGAAAAATTAAGAAACAGAAAATGATTGATCTGTACTAGTATGAAGTAATCCAGTATTTTCAATTACTGGACTTTACACCGTTAGCACCAGCAGCAATTTTTGGTCGGGCCACAGAAACCCAACATTTTCTCCAAGGTTGGGCCTACGTAGGAAAAATAGCGTTGACTGAATATAATGTTTCTCGGTCCTACGTTATATTAGTCCGATACCAATCATGTCTGGCTATTCACCAAGAAAGATTTACTTGTGTTTTAAAAAATTAGCAATTTTAATTCAAGACATAGTTTTTACATATATAACGGCAAACAGTAAACAACACCATGCCAACTAACGTTAGTGGCGTTTTAATTACGTTTTGGACAATACTTGAAAATTACGAAACATCGGCATTTACAAGATATATTTAATTTTATTCCTATGTCATTATAAACATCCCTTTATTACAATTGGCATTCTGAAAATCAACTAGGTGGTTATTGCGTGTGAACTCACGTACTTTGAGTTATTAGTTCAATTAATTAACACTCCTTTGTTATTTAAATTTACGTATATTGGACAGTATACAATGCTTGTTATTGAAGGTGGCCCATACATATGTACACAAATGGTCACCCATGCCTGACCAGGTACTTGAAACCAGAACCCCTCCAACTGTAAAGAGGCGTTCACACCTGCGCAACTTTCTGTGCGCCTTGGAGGCATGCGCCCACTGCACGTAGCTGAAAGTAGGCGCATGCAACGGTGCAAGGAGAGGCACGCCTCTAAACTGTGCGCACGGGCCGCAGTGCGCATGCGCAAGCAGCTTTCCCAGACAGGGAGGAGCTGCGCGCAACACTCGTGCGCCTTCCGCTGGTCGGGTAGCTTCAGTGATATTGCCTGAACCGATATGTACATTCATTCTGTGTTGATGGTATGGCTCACTGGACCAGTGAAGCCTATGAGACATTCCCAAGTTTGTGGATGTCTAATTGTGTAGATTATAAAGACAGAATAAAACGCAATGACTTTCTAAAGTTAAACAAAAAAAAAATAATACATGGTGACAGGAAAAGCTGTTCTACAAAATAAAATATATCCGATCTAACTTCTGACGTGTCCACAACGATTACATGTCGAAAAAGAAGAGTGATTCAGAAACTGAGTTCCAAAGCCATCCTCGTAATTATACGGGCTGTTTCTCTTCATTATGGACGGGGAATACACAGGAAGAGGAAGATAAACTTTCAAGTTGGCAGATACTATGGTGAGTATTGATTTGCTGCTTTCATGCAGAAATAAGAAAATTAGGTTGTAGTCTACACGTTCGGAATGATTTTACATTGTTGGTTATATAGCTGCTTTTAATTCAATATTGGTATATCGAAAGTTTCAATTGCTTGTATGTTGAACGTTTTAATTACTTGTCATGCAAAGCACAATTCATAAGAATGTAATAAGTTATTAATATATGACTCCTACTTTTGTATGAAGAGCTCTTATTTGTTAATTTTAGAATACAACGTAAACGCTAATATAGTACAGAACTAAACGAATAGGTAATAAGTTAATAATAATGGTTTACGAAACCAAATCCGGTAATTTAGGAGTTTATGTATGTAGCCTGAAGAAACATTTTTTCTAAACAGAGTGGTTGTCATTAAATACGTCTTGTTTTTCTTCTTTTCATCACAACGTATGTCTACATACATCGTCGTGATAAAATGTGTGACACGTAAATAATACGTAAGACAAGTGCTACAAATCAAAATAGCAGTCTGGTGCCAAACGTCTACAATTTAAACAAATCTGTCTTGCCAGGGAACTTGTCCCTCTTCAGATGAGAAATATGGCATAACATTTTCTCTGAGAGCTTTTGCGTTCGATCTACGAGTCCTTGGAGTTCGTGGAAGGTTTGCCAGTCCTAAAGAGTTTGCAACTTCTTCCCTCCATCTGCTTAGCACAACATATCCTCGCGACGTGTTCTCAAGTCTTCATAGCCAGGAGGACAGTAGAGGCGTGATTATCCTGAACTCCTACGAAGAAAGTTGTGTAGGCAAACACAAGAAAGAACGACACTCTCCACTGTGTCGGTGTTGATCGACATGGGTTTTCTGAAAATCCTCCACACAGTAGCCAAAAGCTCAAATCCGTTTTAAACCAGACGATGTGCCCTTCAAAATGTGTAATTGTATAGTCGTTTAAGAGATACTGTAGCTAGTTCACCAGGGTAGGGTTTCATTATGTATGATGTCAAGGGAAAAGCATAATCTGCTACAAATACGTATGGTGTAAGCAGGCTGCTCTCTTATGGATTTTCTGGACCAGGAATGTTTAGTTTTCACGTCTCTATAACAATGTAAAGTGAGGTTTGTAGGAACAACCCTCCATCTGACACCCAACCTGGCATTCCGATATTCACATATCTGAATCGATAGTTCGCATCAACAAGGGTGAAAAACAAAATACTGAACGTTTGCTTGTAATTGAAGTAGCTCCTTCCACTGTTGGAGGAGCATTGCAGAGCAACGTGTTTTCCATTTAAAGCCCCCAAACAATATGAGAAATTGCACCGTATTTCAAAATCTCTTTCAATATCCCACCAACCATTCTTCTTTGGTAATGGGAATCTGGAAAGAAAAAAATTAAGTTGTTATAATTTGCACAATTTTTCAATTGTCAAATGAAATTATCCCAACAACTTAACTCTGTTATCGGTTTCAATGTATTATTTTACGAATGTCAATAACCAACGAGCACGGTATGTGGGGGTAGGATCATTGTAGGCCTGATAGGAAATGATAAAATTAAGGTACCCGTCTACCTAGAGATATATGGGGATTTACGTGGTGACACCATAATTTTAGTGATTGTAATTCTGTACTTAAGTCAAATGCAGTTTTCTATCTAGCTTCACGTGGATCAGGTTGCTTGTTTTTCAGGTATAGTTAGTTGGAAAAATTGTTATTTTGCCATATCGAGGGGTTTCAAAATCATATTTCTAATTTACATTATAATTTGAAACGATCAATTAGACATCGTCTAAGATGTGCATTCTTTTCGTGGCTATCTATATTGGACAAACGTTAAGTAGTTTCGAAGACTAAGTGTTTTCCTAATACGCTGCAATGCATTTCACGAGCCGAGTAGGTGCGCTCCTTAACTAACTCCATAACACAACTGCAGGTGTTAGGATCATTGACATACAAGGCAACGCACACAAACTATGAAGCAAAAAATTACGTCATCTACGAAATACCAATGACCTTAACATTTCAACCATGTAACGAAGTGGTACATTTGTAAATTAACACCAACATGCTCTGTAGCAAAGCGCTAGCTGCCATAAAAAACTAAATTCAATCAATTTTATATTTACGTGTCTCATTCTGTTCATTTAACTTTCTAGTTACTAAATAAACGCACGATATGTACCAAATGCCATGCGTTTTTGTTGGAAGTGTACCTACTGTAATCTTGATTATATGTTTCTAGTAGACCTCCTTTTTGTTCTTATTGACAGCCTCAGTTGCTATTTCAGATCAGAACTTGAAAGGTTTTTCCTTGCTTGTCAGGCAATACATAATACGTTATGAGAACGAACTTTTCTTCATTTGTTTTTGTATTTACTTTTGGTTGTTACTCAGGTGCGATATATTTGTATCATTCAACATTTAATAAAAGTAGTATAATAACCTGACAGGACTATCTGTAAAAATAACAAAAAAGATAGTTTAAAATTAAAGCGGTGGCCTGATTTATTGAATTTCTTTCTTTTTCCTCTTTTGTAGCTTGGTGTTAGCGAGGACAGGTAATATGAAGGTGATCATTTACAAGCTGATAATGACAACTGCAATACAAATAATACGCGCAAGGTGAAGAGCGACACCGAAACAATCCAGTTGCCTGCTGCCAGCACCAAGACTTCAGACGCATGTACGAGAGAAGAGAAAAATGACAACGTAAGCCAAGGCTCCTCAAAAAAGAAATTGAAAACGAACACAAACAGTTGCAACATTGGAACTGATGACGAAGCTATCGCCCTGCTGAGGTCAGTTAATCAAAACCTACGTACACGTGATAATATTTCATCGTTTGGGGAATACGTCGCAGATGAAATCAGAAACCTTGGCACCAAGCGCTGGTAATCATTACCGCAAATGCTCATTCAGCATGTCCTTCTTGATCTAGATGTGTCATCAGACAACCAAGTTCTGCCATCTGCCCCACACTTATATACAACTTGTATTTACCCATCCAACACATACTCGTGTACCTGTGTCACACTCAAGTTTTCCATCTTGGAGTACCGGGGCATAAACTCCTCCAACCCCCAATTTCAGTTAACCAAAGCCATTGGACAGTCGACTAAACCTGGACATTTTACCTGACATCACATCAGGAAGTAAATACTTTTTACTGTAAGACTTCGGTATATATCATAAGATTTTATGGTAACAAAGTTGCTAATGTTAGTGACCAAAATTAAACTTATTTGTTACGGCAAATTGCACCCAGAACTAAATGTTCTAACTGTTCAATGTTAAATAATATATTGTCATAATTGTTTTGAAAATTTTGTATAAAATAAATTTTACTACAGTTTCCTAAAAGTAAAGTACGTGTAATCATTTAACTTTAAACATTTATTTTCAATAAATATGTTACAATTTCTAGACATCTACATATAAACTTACTATAGTGTTCCAGAGCTCCAAATATAAATTTTAAATAACTTAAACTTGAACCTAATGCTGGCGTAGCTGTCACCGGTGGCGAAGAAACTGCAATGTCAAATATAATCTTGTAGCATCAGGTATCGCTTCTTTGTATTTGGTGTTAGATTTAGCAATAGATGATGCCGTCAGATGCAACCGTGTTTCGAAATCCGTTGGAGACAATGTTATGTTTCAAATATTTTCGACGTGTGTCTAGGGATTATTGACGTTGTATACTATTATGAGGGAAAAACTGAAGTTTATTATGAAGACATAACCGATATTTAATACACTTTTTAGGAGTTACAGTAACTATAAGCTATTGGCGAGGGAGGTCCTAATCAATTACAATATGTGAATAACCTGAATGATACCATCGCCGTAGGCCGAGTGGTGAGTCGGAAAGCGACGAGGGGCACGCCAAGCTGCATCTTGATGGCTTCATCTCGGCGTAGGTCCACTGACAGACAGACAGCCCGTGCGTGCAAAGTGTTGCCATATTATATAGTGTCTGGTGGCGTAGTTGTCCCAAATACCGTTCTGCCAGGAGGGAAGCTCCACTGCGCTTCGCTGATGTGGTTTATTAACTATTATTGCTGTAATGTGTTTGGGATTCTTCGCCTGGCCTGGATACCAACGGGTCTCTGCTGTTCGCAAGGCTTGTCCGCTTTTACTGAACCATAACATCATGCCTTTAAAGTTTTTAAATAGTTCACTGCCTGCTAGCCGTATCTCGTCCCCTACACCCACACTTAAATTTCTGCTTGCGAGATATTTATTAACCTAGCACTTGCACTTTTCCCTTCTACTTCGTTAAAATAATCCCAGCGTCTGCTGCAGCAATGACGCCATTCACAGTCGACATCTCGACTGAAAGTGTCTACCGCAGTAGGTGTGAATGAAAAGGTGCGGGCGCACAATAATTCTCCGAGGCATGCCGCTAGACGCATTCGTGACTGACGATGATGCTGGTAAAGAATATGAAGACAACATAACAAATTATTGAACTTGGAATCCTGATAACGATTATAGGTCTACAGACCCTACTGGAACAAAAACACATGCAAGAGGATTATGCATCAAATACAGGTGCTAAGGGTAAGCTCTATGTATGGTTTTACTTTAGGTGCATCCAACATCCATACATATTTATTTAAAAGGAAGAGGTATGAAGCCATACCTAACGAAAAACATACGTGTTATATCATTAATTATCTATAAATGCTAGTTATCTATTTAAACACTGTTTACAAATATTTCTTATATGTTGATTTAAACACTAGAGAGCCAAAAACTGGTATAGGCTTGCGTATGCAAATAACAGAGGTATGGAACCAATCAGAGTAACGCGATGCGGTCGGCAGCACCTATATAAGACAACAAGCGTCTGGCAAAGTTGCTAGATCGGTTACTGCTGCTACAATCGCAGGTTATTAAGATTTAAGTGAGTTTGAACGTGGTGTTATAGTCGGCGCACAAGAGATGGGACATAGCATCTCCGAGGTAAAGATAAACTTTGGATTTCCATGTACGACCATTTCACAAGTGTACCGTGAATATCGGGAATCCGGTAAAACATCAAATCTTCGACATCGCTGCGGCCGGAAAAAGATCGTGAACGAACGGGACAAACGACGACTGGCGAAAATCATTAAACGTTACAGACGTGTTACCCTTTCTCAAATTGGCGCAGATTTCAATGCTGGGGCATCAACAAGTTCCAGCATGCGAAGTATTCAACGGACCATCATTGAAATGGGCTTTCGAAGACGAAGGCCCACTCGTGTACCATTGTTGACTTCACGACACAAAGCTTTACGCCATGCCTGGGCACGCCAACACCGCCATTGGACCCTTGATGACTGGAAACACGTTGCCTGGTCTGACGAGTCTCGTTTCCAATTGTATCAGTTGGATGGACGTGTACGGGTATGGAAACATCCTCATGGATCCATGGACCCTACATGTAAACAGGGGACTGTTCAAGCTGGTGGTGGCTCTGTCATGGTATGGGGCGTGTTCAGTTGACGTGAAATGGGACCCCTTATACGTCTAGATACGACTCTGACAGGTGACAGATACGTAAGCACCCTGTCGAATCACCTGCACCCAATCATGTCCATTGCGCGTTCCGACGGATGTCGACAATTCCAGCAGGACAATGCGACACCCCACACATCGAGAGTTGCTACCGAGTGGCTCCAGGAACACTCTTCTGACTTTAGACACTTCCATTGGCCACCTAAATCACCAGACATGAACATTATTGAGGATATCTGGGATGTCTTGCAACGTGCTGTTCAGAAGAGATCTCCACTACCTCGCTCTCCAATGGATTTGTGGACTGCCTTGCAGGAATCATGGTGTGAATTGCCTCCTGCATACCTTCAGCAATTAGTCGAGTCCATGCCACGACGTCTTGCGGCACTTCTGCGTGCTCGTGGGGGCTCTACACGATATTAGGCAGGTGTACCAGTTTTTTTGGCTCTTCAGGATAAATGTCATCTCTGGGATTTGAGGATGGAAAATATTGTACAAGTAATCTCATTGGCAATCGAAATAACTTGGTTGGAACGTTATCAGAGAGTTGCATTGTTGCAGAAAATCAAGCAGGTATATAAAATAAAGTATCAAAACTCATTAATCGGTAATAATTGTCATCATTTCATTATTAGTTCAACTAAAATGGTTAGATTTTAATTTCTCAAACTAAAGAAATGGCCGCACCATCCTAGCAAATAGAAAAAAATGCGATTTGAAATAAAAAATAAAAATTAGATAATGATATGTCAACGCCAGTGCGAATTTATTTAAGACTCGTAATTAACCTACAAACTGATTGTAAGGGAGAATGTAGTATTTGACACACTAGATTAACAGAACCTAAAGACAGAAATTTCTGCAGACAAATTGGGAAATGAGAGATATAAATAGATAGAAAGGTTTCATTGGTAAGCATGTAAAGCCAATTAAACACCTTTATCAGTATAAATAATGCATAATACTTCAATGTTGATTACAAAGAATGAAAATAAACACATGTATTCCCAAACATTCAATAGTGAGTATAACATTGGATTCTTTATACCAAAGAAAGACCAGTGCTCCTTCTGCAAGACTTTTCCAAACTGCAGTGAAGCAGGAAATGTGGCATCCTAAATAGTGTAAGAAATATCAAAAAATAAAACAGCTCTCGTTTTCAGGAAGACATTTATTCTCAACATTGCAAATAGGGTGAAATAGGTTTTGCATGCTATGCTTTTCTAGCAGTTCTGTCTGTACCAAGTGACGACATTTTTCAGTTCTATTATAAAAGGAAACTCTCATGTTACAATTTTATAATATTAAATTTAGGATCATCTCAAGGATTTTTCTATTTTTGGGATGAAACCATTGCTCAAAGTGGTTCAAATAAAATTTACGGATATGCATAATTTTTTTGACCGAGCACTGTTCTGATAATGATGTGATTTTCTACTCAGACAACTGTGCAGGGCAGCAAAAAACCAGTTTTTGATTTATTTTATTTATTTGCTGTTAAAGGGATGATTGTGAAGTCCATAACACTTTTTTTTTTGTTCTTGGACATGGCCAAAATGAAGGAAATGATATGCATTCTCTAGTTGATAAGAAAAAAAAAAAGAGCTTGAATCTTATCCTTTGTATGTTCCTACACAATTTGTGACAATAATCTAAACTGCAAAATAAGTAAAGGGTTCTACACAACGTTTATGAAATAGTGACAGATGAGGTATTTGATTTGAATGAAGTATCTAACTAAACAGATGGGCAACAAATGCACTAAAAATACTTTACAAGAAAAAGTAAACGGTGATGAAGTTAGATGTATTAAAGTAGAGAAGAACCCCCTAAGTTCTCTTACATGAAATCCTATGCAGAATATGTGCCTCCAATGACTGTAAAAGTAAGAATGTTGTCGTTAAGAGGAAGACCAGAAAATGTTCAGCCAAAAAAGGAATATTTTGTTCACGGCCACCTCCCATTTATAAATTAACGCCTGATCTCTTGTCAGTACTACTTCTTTTATCTCTGATTTCAGGGTTCAGCAAACAACATAGCGGGAGAAGAAGAAGATAAATGGAGTGCACTACTCAGGAAACCGGTAGTGGTCAAAGGACGAATGACTCTGTGTTCGTAAAATCATTATAATGTTAACCAAAAGTTAGTTCTTTAAAATCATAACTTTGTGACCATTATTAGGGCCCTGTTTTTAAGGCTAAATTGTTACTCAGGGAGTGGTCTGGTATACCAGTGTGCTTTGTTGACGGTTGTTTTTCCTTTCTTCTGCACCATGTTGAATGTAAAATAAAGTACCTGTGTCATCTTACAACAAGAGACGTCACAAATAATTATCTTGTTTATTATACAAAATGTACTTGTGTGGTACTGTGCGTTGTAAAACAAACCAGAAAATAAAAGTGTTAGAGATCCTGTTGGAAGAGTGCTATAACTCAGAAAGTTAACTAAATAATGAATTGATACATCGGTTACCACGTTATTGTTAGTTATAAAGTAAACAGTTATGAATGCAATGCAGTTCTGTTATATTTTGAATAATTAGCTTTCCATTGGAATAAATTACAGTTATAATTAAACTTTAAAGCTCGTTTTATTGGAGTGGTGCGTATGTTGGCTACGTCAAATGGTACCCGTAATTAATGGAATCTTTTATTAATATAAAGTAATGTGCAGTGCTTAAAAATATATTTATATAAATTTTTGCCTCAACTATTTGGTATACGTGCATGAACTTGAAACTATTTTGAACGAGTTTCCTCCATAAATATAACTTTGAAATTTCAATGGAAATAATCGTGGATTTACATTTAATGTATAATTTTATCCAAAAACACCTGAACAATTATATTCCAACACAACCCATTTCTGTCCTTACCCACCAAATGCAAACAGTTGGAGTCGTTGGTAAGATATTAAGTATTTCTGACTCTTATAACACGAATACCAGATTAAAATAATTGACTTTACATTTTTTATAGCTGTGGTCTCCTTGAAAGAATCACCTGAACTTCACAATTCGACGCCAACCATTTACCTCAGGAACATATCTTATTCAATTTTCTAGTGATATAGGAAATCGCTTACATAAATTATTTAATATTTTCTTTTGATAAATGCCAGAAATCTGCCGGTCGTATTTCCTAATATACAAGAGTAACTGAACCGACGGACTTCAAATGTAAACATGTATTAAGGTAGACTAAACTCAATAACTTTTTATCAGTATACGTACCTTAAGGATTAAAAAATTAAACTAGTACACTTAAAAAAAAGTTGAACGCTTTGTCACATTTTAAGAAGATATAAACTGATTTATAAGCGAAGTGGTAAATTGTTTTACTTCAAAGAATTTTGTGAAAAGATGGTGGAGTATCTAGCAAATTGTCTAAGCTACATTTCATGGAAAAGAGGCAATGAAATGTGGCAACAATATAAAANATGGTGGAGTATCTAGCAAATTGTCTAAGCTACATTTCATGGAAAAGAGGCAATGAAATGTGGCAACAATATAAAATAAGTGCTTGTACGCTTTAGGTAAAATATGGTTTCAATTAAAATACCCATTTGTTTAACTTATTATGCTCTTGCGGTTGGTAATTAAAATAGCAATTCCCACGCCGAGGAAGCGAGAGAAGAGTATGGAGAAATATCCAGAAGGACAATAAGGGTGCAGTCAAGCAGAACAAAGTGAAGCATATTACAGATTACTCAACAAGNGGAGAAATATCCAGAAGGACAATAAGGGTGCAGTCAAGCAGAACAAAGTGAAGCATATTACAGATTACTCAACAAGAACTCGAGAAATTTATTTAAATGTTAAAATTTTGCAGAGTTATCTCTGAATAAATCCATTTTGTTCGGATAGGGTTTCAGCATTGCCGTCTAGGTGAAATATTGTTCCTGACATTCAAACAAACAATGACGTTTTCATCATCTATAATGTCGTGTAAGAATACAGAATCCCTCATCAAAACCAACTTAATTAATTGCATACATGTAGAAATAAATCAATATATTGACGCGAATAAATACAAGAAGTCAAGGAAATATAAAAATAAAATTTTTCAAAATTATTTTAATATTACAAAACCTGTATTTAAGAAGCAAATATTTCGTTGCTTCAGGCAGAAATTTATAATATTCTCAACCTCACCTTCGCAAAATTTATTCAATAATATTGATAGCTGCTTTTTCAAAACTATTGCTAACTTAAGAAATAAGCTTAGCTTCATACAATTTTATTGGCTATTATGTATACGTTCTTAAATATTGCAATGGTTACTATAAATGAGACAGTCCATGCTCTAAATCAACGGGATGACTCCGAGAAAATCGCTTTAAAACTCTGCAACAGCGTTTACAAACTCCAACTCTTGAACCCAATTTCTCAACAGAGCTATAGGTATATTAAATGTGTTCACAAAATCCAACACTTGAACCCAAATGCCCAACACAGCTACAACAATTAAATAAACTGGATCCTGTTCTTCCCAGAGGGATGAGTAAAATGTTACAAAAATACCTAAACTAATTCTCCCTTATTGATTTACAGCACCCGTATCACACCTTTTTCTCGGAAACAACATGACACCGGAAGTTCTCGAAAAAGTGTGACAACTGTACCCTATATGATACATCGGTTGGTAGTCATCCCATTCCCCTGAACGTACCATTGGTAGGGAGGTATGTTGGGAAAGCTTTGAAATTGCAAATGGAAATGTGGGTCGTATAAGTTATCGTTGGGTAGATCGTCTAAAAGGAAGCAACATTTACGAAGACACTTTTTTTCTGACGTGAATAGTTTGCGCACAATAAATTAACTCATCTAAGCACATGGTTTGTAACGTGCGTAGTTTAGCCATAATGGAANGTGAATAGTTTGCGCACAATAAATTAACTCATCTAAGCACATGGTTTGTAACGTGCGTAGTTTAGCCATAATGGAAATTTATCGCAAACGTGATTTTCTAACTACAATCAAAATAAAATTAACGAAACATATTGTTTTTCTGACGTGCATATCTAGTGTACGTACAATTAAAAGGACGTCAGGTGTGCTGTAAATACCGGTATGGTTTGAGAGAACTACCGTGATCTGGGAATTGGGAACACTCATTCGCACACAACACTCTTCATTAGTGTTATAAATGTTGACCATCCTGTATCAGACACGACCCTTTTCTCGGTATGCTCAGCAAACCAAAGCTTTGATGAACGCTCTACATGCTGCTCTGATTCTATCATTTATACAATGTAAAACGAATGACTGTGTGAATCAACGAACGTTCGATTGTCAGTTAACGTGCATGCAAAACCTGCAGTTCCTGTAGGTGGTAGATGCCTTATCTGCTTGCTGCTTAGTGCTGTCTTGGTCTCCGCGTTTTATGGGAAACAGTCTAGCAAAAACCGTTCAGTTTATACAATGATCATTAGTTGTGCGTAAACTATGCACATCAGATACACAATGTGCACCATTATGGTATTGCCGGTTGGAGTGTGAGACTCGCTTTGATACTAGCAGTGACCTGTGTGCCTTACTGCATGGACTCCTACAATACATATTAGACTTTTTCCGAGCAAAAGTGGAGAATAATGCAGCACTACGCAGCAAGTAGATAAGCCATCTGCCACTTACAGGAACTGCAGGCTTTGCATGCAAGATAACTGACAATCGAAAGTTNGCAGCAAGTAGATAAGCCATCTGCCACTTACAGGAACTGCAGGCTTTGCATGCAAGATAACTGACAATCGAAAGTTCTTTCATTATGAGAGAAATTCGTTTAACATTGCAGCCATTAATGGTGTGTTTTTTTTTCAGTTTCAGACATTGTATGTCTATGGTGTTGCTTTCTGAATGGAATGCCGTTTACAAACAAAGAATCATTTGNTTTTCAGTTTCAGACATTGTATGTCTATGGTGTTGCTTTCTGAATGGAATGCCGTTTACAAACAAAGAATCATTTGACATGCTGATGATACTAAGGGAATGTCATCGGAATTGCAGAGCTGCTGCCCTTTCTACGCAGAGAGATACCCACAGCGCGTCCTTCATTCGTACAATGTCTCCCAGCATCTTGCATGTCGCGTGCGCACAACCGGGTTAGTGCAACTGACACGCAACAAATATCGTCTCATCAGACGACGTGTGAGAGACGAGAGGGCTGTTGATGATAATTAATCCTCATGATTCTGCAAGGATGATTGCAGGCGACTCAGGATTGTCTCAAAGTACAGTCTGGAGAATACTCGCTGATAAACGTTTACATCCGTATAATGCACAGCTGCACCAAGAACTTAGGAATAATGACTTTCCTAAGCGCATTTATTTCTGTAACTGGTACTTAAGCAAGGACCATGCTTTCCATCGCAGCATTTTGTAGAAAAATCAGGCAACATTCAAAAGTAATATTAACGTTAACATACATAATACCCATAACTGGTGTGCAGTCGATCCAAATTGGCTCCATCAAGTGGATAACCAGCATGTGTGGAGCCTTAGTACTTGGTGTGGCTTTCTCGAACATCGTGTCATAGGACCATATTTGTTTTAAGGGCTATTGAATGGTGCAGCATACGCAGACTTCCTAGGGAATATTTTGTATGAGCTTATCGAAGATGTCCCTCTCGCTTTGAGATAAACACTGTGGCTTCAACAGGATGGCTGTCCTGCTCACTTTACACTCAGAACTAGGTTAGATCCTGACATGTTATTTCCCAGACGGTGGATTGAACGAATGGGTCCTGTAGTTTGGCCACCACGTTCTCCAGACGTGTCCCGAAATGACTCCTTTTTGTGGGGGAGAATTAAAGACATCGTCTACGGCGTGCGTTCAATGATGAGGGAAGACATGAAAGACAATCAGACCAGCATGTGGATCTCTCAGCTGTGCTGAGGTCCACCGAGCAAACGCGAACGTAAGAAGACCAGAGTCGTGTCTGATGCAGGCTGGTCAACATTTATAACACTTATGAAGTGTGATATGTGCGAATGAGTGTTCCCAGTTCCCATTTCACAGTAGTTCTCTCACACTGTGCCGGTATTTACAGTAAACCCAACGTCCTTCTGATTGTAAGTAAACTAGGTATGCACGCCATAAAAACAACATGTTTCGCAAATTTACATTTGATTGTAGTAAGAATAAAAATAGTTTTCGTTCACTTTCATTGTGCGTAAACTACGCACGTCAGAAACCATATGCTTAAATGATTTATTGTATTGTGTGCAAAATACGCACGTCAGAAACCATATACTTAAATTATTTATTTTATTTTGCGTAAACTATGCATGACAGAAAACAACCGTCTTGGTATACGTTGTTTCCATTTAGACGATCTATCCAACGATAACATGTATGACCCCTGTTCCCATATGCCATTTCAAAGCTCACTTCCCGTACTATATCTAGAGTATTTTCGGAGGAATGGAATNATGACCCCTGTTCCCATATGCCATTTCAAAGCTCACTTCCCGTACTATATCTAGAGTATTTTCGGAGGAATGGAATCGCTACCTACCGATGATTAATATAGGGTATGTTTATCACAATTGTGTTTTGGAAAATCTCCAATGTCGTGCTGTTGCCGAGAAAAAGGGGTGATACGTGTTTCTGTGAATCACCCATATATATATATATATATGTGTGTATATAAATGTGTGTATATATATATATATATATATCGGGATGC
This sequence comes from Clitarchus hookeri, assembly GCA_002778355.1. Classification (NCBI taxonomy): domain Eukaryota; kingdom Metazoa; phylum Arthropoda; class Insecta; order Phasmatodea; family Phasmatidae; genus Clitarchus; species Clitarchus hookeri. The sequence goes on along the minus strand of NQII01003237.1, from coordinate 247,925 downwards.
TTGAAATTTTTGTTACCCAAGGCCTATCAAAAATTACCTTACAGATGNTATATATATATATATATATATCGGGATGCTTGAAATTTTTGTTACCCAAGGCCTATCAAAAATTACCTTACAGATGCAATATGTATTTCCTGTTACATACCAGTCACCGGCTGAAGGGCATAAATGGCTTTGTGACGTATAATTGGGCCAAAAGTACTTATATTTCACATATCGGCAAAGAAGAAGAAAGATAGAGGCCGTACATAACTGGTTAGGTGCAAAGGAGTTTCCCAGGGGTGCACAGTTGTAGCGCCAAGTGCGAACGTGACTCGGCCTCATCACTGCTCTCACCTCAACACAAGTACAGCCCACCTCCTACTCTGAAATAAATTATAAAATAGTTACAGCAGATTGGGCTGCACCCGTTCTCGGCTAGGTCCGGGAGAGTTGAGTTGAGAGAATTTGGGCATCTCTTTACAGCGAAGTATTGAGAGCCAATAAGGGTGAAATGAGGTGAGAATAAAGCAACGCTGGGATGTAAGAGCGGGGGATGGGGACGGTAGATCCTCGAGAAAACCCGCCAACCAGCGGCATCGTCTGGCACGATTCCCACTTGCAAAAAGCCGGGAGTGTTTCGGCCAGGGATTGAGCCCGGTTCAGGAGTGAGTGAAGCGATTTGGGCGGCTCTTGACATCAGGGTCTTGAAAGCCGATGAGGGTGAAGTATGGTGAGTATGGAGCAGCGTCGGAATGAAAGGAAGGGGTAAACGAGAGATCCCCGATAAAACCTGCCGACCAACGATATCGTTCGGCACGACTCCTACTTGCGAAAATCCGGAGTGAACCGGCCGGGGATTGAACCCAGTTCGCCTTGGTAGGAGGCGAGCAGTCTTGCCGCTTAGCCACAGCGGCCCCAGGTCAGGGAGAGATTCCCGTGGCACAGCAGCTAAAGCGCCGAGCTGTGCCATGTCGCGATACCGCCGCAGCAGCGAGCATCGCCCTCTCCACCAATAAGGAAAGTTAATTTTGATAATTTATATTTTAAGCTAATGCCCTTCAACCTACCCAAAAAATGACACTTGGAAAATTATATATACTATAACAATTAAGTTATACAAAAAAAATTAACCTATACTAAGAGAAAAACTATACGAAATACAGTATTTATACTTCAACAGGTTACAATATTTATTTACGTGGGTTTTGAAATATTGGGGGTCCCGGATCAGGAAAGTGGAAGTTCACTTCGGCATCCTTTTGGCTAATTATACATGTAAATTTTTATTAATGTTTAAATAGTTTAAATACATTTTTAACCTGTTTAACGTGTGATGATTTCAAGCCGTCACGTGCAAACAGCAAAACGGCATCTCCGTCTCTACTTCCTCAGCTGGTTTGTTCTTTCCCGACGAAATAGAGACCTGCCCCCCACCCCCCTGCAGGGTGGCTCAAAAACGTTACTTTGGTTTATTTCAGGGTTGCACAGAAATAAAAGTGACGGATTGCCTGTTACATAATATATTTTGTTAACAATGTTTCCCATACAGGTACACGTGATTTTAAGAAAAATTCAAAGTATAGAAGTTTTTTTAAAACAAAAAAAATATTTTAGTTTACCTTAGCTTATAACAAAAATACTATTCCAAATATTGTTCCCTCAGGTTCAAAACTCCTCTTTTATAACTACAAATACGATTTCAACTAATATTTTTAAATCATTTTAAGCAGAATTTACCACTCTCCCCGCAGTTATGGAACAGAGTTCCGACNAATTTCAACTAATATTTTTAAATCATTTTAAGCAGAATTTACCACTCTCCCCGCAGTTATGGAACAGAGTTCCGACTTACTTCAGTCCCTGGCCCTATCATCTCGCAAAAGGGAGAACACAAGCCTTATATTTAATTTGCACCCTTTTCTAGAAGGATTTATTTTGTCCAAGTCATAAAGAGCGCCCCCGGCGAGGTTAGAAGATGGCCCGCGTCGTCCGTTGTCCGGGCGTCGCGCAGGGGAAGGGGTAAGGCACAACGAGGCGTCGAGAGAGAAGACCAGCGGCCCACGCGCTAGTATATCGCCAGCTCTCAAGCCGGCACTCGGCAGTGGCAGGAGTCAGACGGGGCTCTCGTACCCAGGTAAGCCAAGTCCACATCGGCGAATCCCATGTAGCTCACGCAGAAACCAACAGCAAATATGGCGAGGAAGTCTAAGCGCTTACGCCCGATGGTAGGTGTGACACCGTCACAAATGCGAACTTAATTCNTGCCGCTTAGCCACAGCGGCCCCAGGTCAGGGAGAGATTCCCGTGGCACAGCAGCTAAAGCGCCGAGCTGTGCCATATCGCGATACCGCCGCAGCAGCGAGCATCGCCCTCTCCACCAATAAGGAAAGTTAATTTTGATAATTTATATTTTAAGCTAATGCCCTTCAACCTACCCAAAAATGACACTAGGAAAATTATATATACTATAACAATTAAGTTATACAAAAAAAATTAACCTATACTAAGAGAAAAACTATACGAAATACAGTATTTATACTTCAACAGGTTACAATATTTATTTACGCGGGTTTTGAAATATTGGGGGTCCCGGATCAGGAAAGTGGAAGTTCACTTCGGCATCCTTTTGGCTATAATTATACATGTCAATTTTTATTAATGTTTAAATAGTTTAAATACATTTTTAACCTGATTAACGTGTGATGATTTCAAGCCGTCACATGCAAACAGTAAAACAGCATCTCCGTCTCTACTTCCTCAGCTGGTTTGTTCTTTCCCGACGAAAAAGAGACCTGCCCCCCACCCCCCTGTAGGGTGGCTCAAAAACGTTACTTTGGTTTATTTCAGGGTTGCACAGAAATAAAAGTGACGGATTGCCTGTTACATAATATATTTTGTTAACAATGTTTCCCATACAGGTACACGTGATTTTAAGAAAAATTCAAAGTATAGAAGTTTTTTTAAAACAAAAAAAATATTTTAGCTAACCTTAGCTTATAACAAAAGTACTATTCCAAATATTGTTCCCTCAGGTACAAAACTCCTCTTTTATAACTACAAATACAATTTCAACTAATATTTTTAAATCATTTTAAGCAGAATTTACCACTCTCCCCGCAGTTATGGAACAGAGTTCCGACTTACTTCAGTCCCTGGCCCTATCATCTCGCAAAAGGGAGAACACAAGCCTTATATTTAATTTGCACCCTTTTCTAGAAGGATTTATTTTGTCCAAGTCATAAAGAGCGCCCCCGGCGAGGTTAGAAGATGGCCCGCGTCGTCCGTTGTCCGGGCGTCGCGCAGGGGAAGGGGTAAGGCACAACGAGGCGTCGAGAGAGAAGACCAGCGGCCCACGCGCTAGTATATCGCCAGCTCTCAAGCCGGCACTCGGCAGTGGCAGGAGTCAGACGGGGCTCTCGTACCCAGGTAAGCCAAGTCCACATCGGCGAATCCCATGTAGCTCACGCAGAAACCAACAGCAAATATGGCGAGGAAGTCTAAGCGCTTACGCCCGATGGTAGGTGTGACACCGTCACAAATGCGAACTTAATTCGTTCATCCAACGCTCTGTAATAGAGAGTGGTGAACGCTGTAATTTCCTGATTTCAACATAATGTCTTTGTGGGAAAGAGCTGGGTTTACGATCAGGTGGTATGGACAGCTAAGGAATGCCGATCATAGCTTCGTGTGTAGTTGATAATCAGGGATTACTTAGATATTAAATACCATCTTACTTTAAAATGGAGAATCACTGGAATGTGAAAAAAAAAATGGCCTACTCTTTAGCGACGCACCGCTAGAACTGATGACGTCATGGTGCGGTGAACCATTTCTGATAATTCTCGGTCTTCCCTGTTAGTGATCACAGGAACACTGACTGTACATCGGCAATGTTTACAAGATTCTGTGGCATCAGGCGTGGCTCCAATGGGCAATTTCACAACGGGATAAAACTCACGCACATGCAGTGCGACTTTCTCAGAACGAACTTGGAGATGTGGACACCATTCCTTGATCTGCCTGTTCTCTTGGCGTGTTGCCCATGCAATATGTATGTAGCCAGCTTAGACGGCAGCATCCATATACTATAGATGAGGTACAACGATTTTTCGTCTTCTGCGCATGTACCCAACGTTAACCTACCCCACACCAATACAACTGTCAAAGTCACATGGGCAACATTTTCGAACGTGTTTGTTTATATCATTAATTTTCATAATACAAGCAGTTTTATATGCGTAAAATACTTTTGCCAACATTCATTTAATCAAACTGCATTGCAAATCAGTTAGAGTATGTATACAAAAATCTCGAAGCACTTGTTCTCTAAATAGTGTTGAAACCTCAAATCCTACCGACATAGATAATTACAGTAGTATTAACACATGAGCAGTTCAATGATGGGACACGGAGACTGGTTTTGCGCAGTTAGCGTGATCACTCTGCCTCATATTCACTCTACAGTAGCATCAAGAGCTGATATTGTAACAACTATGACACCTGACGTTCCACGGGATAGCACTGGATTTCTGTATGGTTTCACGAGGGACTGTAACATTTTTCACTGATGGAAAGCTTATTTATTTTTATGTTTTAATCTGTCATTTATATATATAATCGATTCCCATTCCTATGTATAACTGTATGCCGTTTACATGTCTCCTGGATGCGGCAATTTCCGTAGAAAATAGAGCATAGGTAGGCAGGTGCTCATTTCGTCTGTATGAAAAACGTTAAAATTAATTATGTTTTTTCTATTGTTCATCTTTGTGTTGTGGTGCACAGGATGTTAATGGATGTCGGGTCGTATTTGCACAAAATACTATTATCTGTTGGTGAGAATAATGTACATCCACCAAAATTATATAATAATACTACTGAAGTGTTACTTTACCACATTCCGTAAATTATTTTTCAATAATATTTGCTTGATTAGGCAATTGAAATATTTATTTTATTAGATTTGATTAGAAAAAAGCCGAAATGGTTATTCGAATATTATATATATATTTAATGAGTTCTACATTTTACGGGTAGCCAAATTCTTGAAAAATTAAAATTAACCATTCTTTAATTTTCTTTCGATATAAAATATAAAATTGTATATTCCAGAGGTACGTTGGTAGTTAAAAGGAAAAAAGTCCCTGTAAAAAACCAACATTAACGTAAAAAATTACATCGTAACTGGTCTGCATATGATGATATAGACCGCTGTTTCACGGAGAGGCCGTCAGAATAGTTCAGAAAATTTGGGTCCTGTGGGACTGAACGGTTGCGGCGAGAGATTCCTAAGCGGGGTGGGAAAGTTCGAGCATTTGGAGTGGTGCCGCGAAAAGTAATGTTCCGACATATCCCAGAAGCGCTTTGGTGAAACAGAGAATCTGGGAGTAGTTTATATATATATATATATATATATATCCGACTGCGCGGGGCTCACACTGACGTGTGCGGAAAGCATCGGAACATGTTACGTCGCTGTCATTGTCAAAAACTTGGCGAACTCACCGGCAGGAGAAGCAGAGCTGTTGTCAAAATGCCACCGCAGTTACAATACCCGATCCTGGCGAAGTTTTAACCACAAACAGCTCCATGAATTAAGCAGTGTTTCGTAATGCGTTCGCTTGAAAATTTTAAAGCCTGTCTGCGTTGTGGCAGACGGGATGCATGTTTGAGGTGTGGCTGCTGCTGTGTTACGTTTCGCATTACATTACCCAGGATTGTATATTTATAGACGGCAAACCACATAACATGTAAATTAAACCATCTTCCTCCCCTCTCTACGTTACTCTACAGAGGTTAGATATTTATTATTGGATGGCCGGTAGTAATTTCGGCATGCAAACAACTTAATCGACATGATCTCCAACAATTAGGGAATTCGCGATCCTGATTCAGAACGGTTGCAAAATTTATGGGTTGATTATACGTTTTTTATTATCACCTCTACGCGAAGAAAATATTACTGCAGTTCATCAATATTTAACCCCATCCCTACTCAACCATTTCAACATACTTTCGGCTAGACAATCGTGGTCAGCGTAGAACTTCATATATACCTTATTTTTGTTTGAAACAAACATGACTTTCAGTAAGTCAATATTCAACTTTGGNCAGCGTAGAACTTCATATATACCTTATTTTTGTTTGAAACAAACATGACTTTCAGTAAGTCAATATTCAACTTTGGTATTTTACAAAGCATCCTTCTACGTATTAACATCGATGCGTTTATTTTTTATTTTTTTTTAATTCAGTGCTTTTAGTTCCAGTCTACACACTTCGTGATTGTCGCCAATTTATAAACCTACTCCGGAATGATGGTATACGTGGTCACCTGCCCCCAAAGTATTAGCACAGAAGACGAAATACAGTGTCAGTAAATTTTNTAGGGAATTCGCGATCCTGATTCAGAACGGTTGCAAAATTTATGGGTTGATTATACGTTTTTTATTATCACCTCTAAGCGAAGAAAATATTACTGCAGTTCATCAATATTTAACCCCATCCCCACTCAACCATTTCAACATACTTTCGGCTAGACAATCGTGGTAAGCGTAGAACTTCATATATACCTTATTTTTGTTTGAAACAAACATGACTTTCAGTAAGTCAATATTCAACTTTGGTATTTTACAATGCATCCTTCTACCTATTAACATCGATGCGTTTATTTTTTATTTTTTTTTAATTCAGTGCTTTTAGTTCCAGTCTACACACTTCGTGATTGTCGCCAATTTATAAACCTACTCCGGAATGATGGTATACGTGGTCACCTGCCCCCAAAGTATTAGCACAGAAGACGAAATACAGTGTCAGTAAATTTTCTTACTCAGAAGTTTGCTGATATAAAATATTTCAGGTCTGCTCATGTACAGTATGTGGTGACAACACAATTTTAAGTTAAATCCTACCTGAGGTTGTGAACAAACTAATGCCGAAAATCTAGAGCCGAAATCTAATTCTGGAATATTTGATAAACAACCGAATGCCGAACTAGAATATATAAATCATACTTATAAAGGGGCCACGGTGGTTTAGTAATTAGTCTACTCGCCCCCTAATTAGGCTAACAGTATTTCATTCCAGGCGGGACCACTCCCGGGTTTTCAAATGTGGAAATCATGCTAGACAATGCCGCTGGTCGACGGGTTTTCTCGTAGATCTTCCGTTTCACCCTCCCATTCAGTCCGGCGCTGCTACAAACTCACCACGCTTCACCCTCATCGGCTCTCGAAAACCTCGATGTTTAGAGTCGCCCGATCTCTTTACTCAATCACTTACATGCTCATCAAGAAAATAAAGGTACCTAACGTAATTAATTTTAGCGATGTTTGCTTTATATGTCAGCGTCTTTNCACATGCTCATCAAGAAAATAAAGGTACCTAACGTAATTAATTTTAGCGATGTTTGCTTTATATGTCAGCGTCTTTAATTTAACTTTATATAGGCCTGCATATTACAGAACGACACAAATCCTGTGCACTTTGGTAAAAATTAATTTGATTTCATTTAAATTTTGATTTTATAACCCGCTGCCTTATGACCTTATGTGGGTGTATGAGGAGTCCTCAAACACCNGATTTCATTTAAATTTTGATTTTATAACCCGCTGCCTTATGACCTTATGTGGGTGTATGAGGAGTCCTCAAACACCACATGTGATACGAGTATAACGCACACAAAACTCAGGTGTGATAAATTAGCGATAGACGTGCCGAGAAGACGTACAANCCGGAATGATGGTATACGTGGTCACCTGCCCCCAAAGTATTAGCACAGAAGACGAAATACAGTGTCAGTAAATTTTTCTACTCAGAAGTTTGCTGATATAAAATATTTCAGGTCTGCTCATGCACAGTATGTGGTGACAACACAATTTTAAGTTAAATCCTACCTGAGGTTGTGAACAAACTAATGCCAAAAATCTAGAGCCGAAATCTAATTCTGGAATATTTGATAAACAACCGAATGCCGAACTAGAATATATAAATCATACTTATAAAGGGGCCACGGTGGTTTAGTAATTAGTCTACTCGCCCCTAATTAGGCTAACAGTATTTCATTCCAGGCGGGACCACTCCCGGGTTTTCAAATGTGGAAATCATGCTAGAAAATGCCGCTGGTCGACGGGTTTTCTCGTAGATCTTCCGTTTCACCCTCCCATTCATTCCGGCGCTGCTACAAACTCACCACGCTTCACCCTCATTGGCTCTCGAAAACCTCGATGTTTAGAGTCGCCCAATCTCTTTACTCAATCACTCACATGCTCATCAAGAAAATAAAGGTACCTAACGTAATTAATTTTAGCGATGTTTGCTTTATATGTCAGCGTCTTTAATTTAACTTTATATAGGCCTGCATATTACAGAACGACACAAATCCTGTGCACTTTGGTAAAAATTAATTTGATTTCATTTAAATTTTGATTTTATAACCCGCTGCCTTATGACCTTATGTGGGTGTATGAGGAGTCCTCAAACACCGCATGTGATACGAGTATAACGCACACAAAACTCAGGTGTGATAAATTAGCGATAGGCGTGCCGAGAAGACGTACAAGAGAGCAATATGAAAATCTGAAGATGAAAGGGAGAAATCGTACAGTTCGCCAAATTATCCGCCGTTTGGTGCATTTGACATTAACCGTCATTTTGCGTTTTTAGTACCGGACAAGTGAAGGTACCCCATATATGAAGACCTTTTTTCTGGATCTCTCCGAAATAGACCCTCAGGGCAGAAGGTTATTCTATTTTTATACATGCATGAACATAGCCAGTTGCTTCCTTGTCGACCATCCAACGACGTGTAAGAGCTTCTATGTCCTCAATGTCTGTACCCTAAACATTTACATATGTCGCTGGTAGTGATTTGAGTGTATTTAGATGCACTTTGAAAACATCATGCGTTCGCATTCGCTACCTTTTGTGCTGGGTGTCCAGGAACCATATTCCAGTAATTTTAAACTTTCAACCGCGCAGTGCGCTGAATTTTTTAATGAGTTTTTACCGCACGTTTTAGTACTTTTGTTTTCTTGGGTGGCCAGCTCCTTCTATGTAAAATATGTTTGCGATTTTGAGCATAACTTCCAACAACTGTTGACAAATCCACCGGAGAATAGATAACCTACTGCGTTTGTTGGATTACGTATATGCTCTGAGGCGGTTCGGCAAGATACTGAAAATATCATCCTTCTGTACAGTCACTTGGCAGAACATTGTCTTGATGCAACGATTTTGTTATCACTTCTTTCCTTTGTAACATTATACTTATAATTTATTGCCAGGATCCAGGGCTCTTTTCTAGTGCACAAATTTTAATAACACTGAGTGTACGCTCCAGAAACTACGTCTAGAAACTTTATTTAAATGGGATTATATTGATGCATTCGTNTCTTTTCTAGTGCACAAATTTTAATAACACTGAGTGTACGCTCCAGAAACTACGTCTAGAAACTTTATTTAAATGGGATTATATTGATGCATTCGTGTTAACGTCCAGCTTGTAGGTNGCCAGAAACTACGTCTAGAAACTTTATTTAAATGGGATTATATTGATGCATTCGTGTTAACGTCCAGCTTGTAGGTTTTTTACGCTGTTTACAGACCGTTACGAATGCAAGTGTTTACTTTTCTCCTGTAATGAAGTACTTCAACTTTTAAAAGGGGTCATTACCGCTGGTGCAAAATTTATCACGTATGTTATGAGTTAGCCGCTGCGAGTGTGGCGCAAAGCGGACGCAGCTGGCACGGAGCTGCTAATGCCTTTATATTACGGCAGGACGTTGGGGAATGAGAAAGGCAGGGGGAGTTTGAGGCATCGGTTTGCAGGGTTGGAGGGGCCGGCGAAGAGGATACATCAAGAAACGGAGGGGACGTACAACTACGAAAGAGCAGAGCAAAGCTACTGCGTCACGCTACGCTAATAATAAAAATATTCTTAAGCAGAATTTTCCGTACTACATAAAATATTACTGTTTGTGTTTTAAAATATTTNCGCTAATAATAAAAATATTCTTAAGCAGAATTTTCCGTACTACATAAAATATTACTGTTTGTGTTTTAAAATATTTTTTTTTAAATAATAGAAAATGCATTATAAAGGTGGGAAATTCGTCTTATATGAGCAGGAATCATGTATGGCCGATGAGGTCTGAAAAACATTTGTGTAAAAACGTGTTAGAAATATATATATATAGACACACTTGCGTTAGAAAAAAAAATGGAACGTCTCTTTCAGGTAAGATGTTCTCAACATATATGTTTCTATATTTAAATTGAACGATTATGTAAATTTCGCAAACTTTAGGTATGTGACAATTTTTATGTTTCACCAGGAATTTGCAATTCGTATTTACATTATCGATTAAGTTATAATTATGAATTTTGCATTATTATTTGGGCACTCTCGAGATAAATTTGAGAATATTTGTGTACCTACATAATCACCAGATTTCACGTCCGGTAAAAATTATTTGTCATTTTTTAAATTGTTGTCGGTGACTGTAATACTGCCTTAAATATATACAAACATTTTATATTTTTTGGTTACATGCANTTTTTTAAATTGTTGTCGGTGACTGTAATACTGCCTTAAATATATACAAACATTTTATATTTTTTGGTTACATGCACTGCGCGGTTATAGGAAGTAATATCGGATGATGGATGCCAAAAAGTAATTTTGCATTTTTTGCCAACAATTAAAAAAATTATTATAGTAAGAGAAACGCTACGTAACAAAACAATGGTTTGGATTAAGGTGGTTGTATTTACCTGTTAAAGTAAAAATTGTACTATTTTTAGTGTGTTCAGTGAAAATAAAACTATGCCGCCAATCTAACTGTACAAAAAATTTGTAATTAACCATTAAGATTAATTTGAATATTATTTAAGTTATTTTGGAAGGTTTATTCTATTTTAAAAGTAAAAATTTTAAATATCATTAAAATTAATTTTGGAAATAGAAGTTTCCTAAAACATTCTTTGTGTCATATTTTGATAACTGCTTTTAAATACTTCGTGGTAACACATATTCCTATAAAAAGGAAATTACGATTTTAACCAATTGGTAATGGTGATACTCTGGAACACCATAAGTTTTAATAAAGAGAAATGGGTTAGGAATAATATCTCCACAGTAAATAAGCTGATTTGGACAGGAAATTACCCGTGATTTATGGTCTAATGCATCATTCATACCAACAATATTTCATTTTCTTACTCTCAGTTTTGCGGGCGGGTGAATGGTATGTGCATAATATGGAATATACGTCCCAGTTAATCCTCCTTTGCATTCAGCGAATGGACAGTAAGGTGAATATAGCAGTTGTGGAGATGTATTGATTTCGCCTTTGAACACGTGGTGCCTTTCTTTCAAGCTGTTCATGGTAAAGTAAGCACTTCTCAGATCAAATTTTAAAAACAATTACTGTTTATACACTACCGTGCACACATGTATGCTGGCTCCTTGTTAAGAGTTAAGTTGGTAGTGATTGCCGTGTCAGTGTATTGCGAGTGTAATGCCTAAATTTGTGGCAAATACAGTCGGTATTTTTAAAATCAATCACAATAGTGTAAGAACTGAAACATTTATTACACATTCCCGTTCCTAAAAATTTCACGTTTCAATTTGACCAAGCACTGCTTTGAAAAGTGCTCAATTAACCGTGAATTACCTATGTATATGCACAAAGCGTACTTCAGCTCCTTCACCGAGGCACCATAGAAATCTGTTGACATTAATGTGAAATAATTTCAAAATATGCATTTACAAGATTATTAAATTTCTTATATGTATACGTAAAATGCTCACTTTTTACTGCATTACTTTGCTTGAATTATTGTTTCACATTTATTTNAATTTCTTATATGTATACGTAAAATGCTCACTTTTTACTGCATTACTTTGCTTGAATTATTGTTTCACATTTATTTTAACTTTTATATCATTCCTTTTTTTTCTTCCTTCACGCTGTGTAACTTTCCAACGTATTACCATGAATCTTACTACAGAGAGTGTAAGATTCTTAAAGAAATAATACATTGGGAGCTGCAAACTTTGCATTGTATTCTAAAGCTGCGTCTGCACTATATAACAAAAACATGTTCTATTGTCACTATGACACAGGAAATGTTATAACACAAGTGTTCTATAAAGTGTTATGTAACAAGGTACACCACATGTTGCAGAACTGTAGTATGTATTGTGCCATACAAGTTATGTAACAGTCCAGTAGTGGTAATGTCATCAGGCGTAGATGAAGCACTTGCCGCACCATCTGCTTGTGTGATTTTGGCTAGATATCGAAGTGAAAAACGGAAGTTCTGGGTGTGACCAGTATTACAAGCTAGGCGGCAATAAGTGATACTGACCTCATAGAAGACCTTCACAGGGATGACAGTGATCATTTGAAGAGGGAAATTCGATGTGACAGTAGCTTTAAAACTTTGCAACAATGACTGGTTTGAATTTTGAATAACTCATAAACGAAATCGGTCATAATATAGGTAAGAAAGACATATAATTTCGGGACACAATACCTGTTGGAGAGAGACTGGCAGTTACGTTAAGGTTTTTAGAAAGTGGATATTTATACCAAAGTTTAAGCTGTTTGTTTAAAATACCAAAGCAGAGTATTTCGAACTTTTTGCCAAAGTATTTGACTGTTTGAAGAATAAAATGAAAGTAAGTACAGAAATATTACTGCAAACGTGGTATTTAAATCATATAGTATACCTAATGTTAGATAAGTGGTACATTTGTGACAATTAACTGAAAGGATGTAAACTGGTCTTGTGTATAAAACATAGCAAATCATATTAAACAGTGGTGAAACAGTTATTACTCATTTCTTCACAAATTAAGTAACACTTTTGCAAACTGAGGTCAGCCACATACATATCATCTCCANACAGTTATTACTCATTTCTTCACAAATTAAGTAACACTTTTGCAAACTGAGGTCAGCCACATACATATCATCTCCAACTGTATGAGTTGATGGAACAGGTGTTGTATCATGCGAGATATGTGTAGGTACAGCTGGGGATGTAGAGAAACAAGGCATTTGCTGCTTGTTGGTAGTTGGTGATCCACCTCCGATTGGTAGAGAATGTTATTATTTTGGAATTTAGCATAGTAGTAACTTGATCACCTGGCTAGGCTTCACAGGGAATGGGCAGCGTGCTAGCCAAACACATCAAATTAGTCTCGTTTCTGCACTCTACCGGACAGTTCTTTCATTACCACGTGTGCTTCTTCAGCTGTGCCATCTGCCTTTCTCTTCGGGCTGGAAGTTTAGACTTTCGAGGAATACTGGCACCAATTGGACCTTGCTGCGTCACTCTCACTTGATTCACCATTTCCACATCTGAATCATCGAGTGATTGTGATTGTGTGGCTTTTCAATTCCGCTTTCCGCTTGTCTTGACGCGTCAGTATTCTGCGCAAGAATAGTGACGAGCAGAAATACAAGACGGAGCGACTACACCCAGTGCCTACCATCTGTTAATGATATCTTTACATGACTGATACCTTCAAATATGGTCAAAATAATCAGCAATTCTCCTGCAGCAAAGTTACTAGTCATTTCTCAACAGGTTAGTTCTTCAATGAAAACAATTTTTGCTAAATATACAAAACATTGATTTTATCAACCAGTATATAATAAGCTAAAAATGATCCCCATAAATTTAATACAAATATCCACCATACATACTCATAAAATATATAAGATGCAATTTGTTACAATAACTTTTTGGTAGAATACTTTTGTACTGTGCAAGCAAACACAAACAGCGGCGAGACGGTGATACCAATTACAATATCCTAAAACTTGGCCGTGAAGAGGATTATGTTTACGTGCGAATCGTTCCAAGTTTCCGTCATAAACAAACTTTACAATTGGTGGTCTACAGAACATTCGTATATTGATCTACCTCACGCACGCGGAGACCCTTACTACCATTTGCCGTCACTGATAACTTCAATTATGAGAATACGACGTTCTCTTTGCCGGGTGTATTTTTGCTCTCCCTGCCTCTTCCGCCCCTAAACCGCTCAGCATACGGGTCGTGTAAGGGGGAGGGGCAGGTGGCTGGCAGAAACTCTATGGCCGATGCCCAGAGGGGTTGGAGGGGAATAGTGCGCGGGCTCTAATGACTTTGAATGTGCGCAGCAGTTCATTTTACGCTGTTTGTGTTTGAAGGGGCGCGTGCGTGTGCAATTACAATTAGCAGCCCTTTGTTTTGGTTCAGTCCTGCGGAACTGTAGGTAGGGTTTCACTTGAAACATTAATCGATTTCGTACCGCCTCCTCATACCCCCTTCCGCGCCAACCCTTCGTGATCTCTCTTCCGGGCCGTCCTATCGCCCCCTTAAAAGTATGCAAACCCGCCGCGCGGAATTAGTCTGTTTAGCAAAGCGTCTCCCTCCGTACAGAAACGACACCGTTCAAGGAAACTTACTCCACGTTACTCTAGCAGCGCTTAAGCGGTCTTCACAAATTCTATTCTGCGATAATAATTTCCTATTGTCGACAGAACAACATATGCAATTACGGCCATAAAGTACACGATTAAAAAATGTTTTCTTTCTTCCTTGGGAAAAATGTTGGCTTGTTGTAGCGCGCCTTTATACACGCCATCGGAAATTGTGTTGAATTGCTGAATTCTCACTTATTTAATGTTTTTTTTAGTTTTTAGTGACACTTTTTTTCAAACTACGACGATACATATCTAGCAATACACATTACGCTGTAGATTAAATACAAATGCTTAACTTTCGTCATATAATAATACCGTAAGTAAGGCACCATCGGTTTTTGATTTAGAATATAGCCACTCACAGTTTCACAATTACCATATCACGCTTGGATACAACATGGCGTCAATAGGATACATTTGTAAAATATAGCAAATGTTGTATTAAGAATTATTCAGTACTTAATCGAAATAAAAGGTATGGCGCAAAAAAAAAAAAAAAAAAAAAAAGTTGGCCCGATGAGAACAGGCCTTGAATGTACTGGGATTTCAATTACTGATTGAAAAGCCAATAGCAGCGAAAAACACGAACTACAAATTAAGTCGGAACCACTTTACACATCCAAGATCATGCATTGCCATTGTATAAAAGAACGGACTGAGTGATTTGATTTTCTATCAAGTTTTTTATCAAGAATTTATAAACTTTAAAAGTTTATTCTGAAATTATTGAAATATTAAATGCACCGGTCGCAGAAGTGTCATTATTATAAAAAAGGAAGGGCACTGCAGTTTCGGAAACTGTCGCTTTGAGAATATAACTATACAGGCTGTATCTAAATTCCTACTACACGCGTTGAGGGCCTGTAGAGCGGACGGAGTAGAAAACCTTTTGCATAGGGACCAATGTCATCAAATGTACCATTTCACTTTTATATACAGTACAATCCACTAACAGAAATATGCAGAAAACAATTTTGNACAGTTATTACTCATTTCTTCACAAATTAAGTAACACTTTTGCAAACTGAGGTCAGCCACATACATATCATCTCCATCTGTATGAGTTGATGGAACAGGTGTTGTATCATGCGTGCTATGTGTAGGTACAGCTGGGGATGTAGAGAAACAAGGCATTTGCTGCTTGTTGGTAGTTGGTGATCCACCTCCGATTGGTAGAGAATGTTATTATTTTGAAATTTAGCATAGTGTTAACTTGATCACCTGGCTAGGCTTCGCAGGGAATGGGCAACGTGCTAGCCAAACACATCAAATTAGTCTCGTTTCTGCACTCTACCGGACAGTTCTTTCATTACCACGTGTGCTTCTTCAGCTGTGCCATCTGCCTTTCTCTTCGGGCTGGAAGTTTAGACTTTCGAGGAATACTGGCACCAATTGGACCTTGCTGCGTCACTCTCACTTGATTCACCATTTCCACATCTGAATCATCGAGTGATTGTGATTGTGTGGCTTTTCAATTCCGCTTTCCGCTTGTCTTGACGCGTCAGTATTCTGCGCAAGAATAGTGACGAGCAGAAATACAAGACGGAGCGACTACACCCAGTGCCTACCATCTGTTAATGATATCTTTACATGACTGATACCTTCAAATATGGTCAAAATAATCAGCAATTCTCCTACAGCACAGTTACTAGTAATTTCTCAACAGGTTAGTTCTTCAATGAAAAAAAAAATTGCTAAATATACAAAACATTGATTTTATCAACCAGTATAAAATAAGCTAAAAATGATCCCCATAAATTGAATACAAATATCCACCATACATACTCATAAAATATATAAAATGCAATTTGTTACAATAACTTTGTAGTAGAATACTTTTGTATTGTGCAAGCAAACACAAACAGCGGCGAGACGGTGATACCAATTACAATATCCTAAAACTTGGCCGTGAAGAGGATTATGTTTACGTGCGAATCGTTCCAAGTTTCCGTCATAAACAAACTTTACAATTGGTGGTCTACAGAACATTCGTATATTGATCTACCTCACGCACGCGGAGACCCTTACTGCCATTTGCCGTCACTGATAACTTCAATTATGAGAATACGACGTTCTCTTTGCCAGGTGTATTTTTGCTCTCCCTGCCTCTTCCGCTCCTAAACCGCTCAGCATACGGGTCGTGTAAGGGGGAGGGGCAGGTGGCTGGCAGAAACTCTATGGCCGATGCCCAGAGGGGTTGGAGGGGAATAGTGCGCGGGCTCTAATGACTTTGAATGTGCGCAGCAGTTCATTTTACGCTGTTTGTGTTTGAAGGGGCGCGTGCGTGTGCAATTACAATTAGCAGCCCTTTGTTTTGGTTCAGTCCTGCGGAACTGTAGGTAGGGTTTCACTTGAAACATTAATCGATTTCGTACCGCCTCCTCATACCCCCTTCCGCGCCAACCCTTCGTGATCTCTCTTCCGGGCCGTCCTATCGCCCCCTTAAAAGTCTGCAAACCCGTCGCGCGGAATTAGTCTGTTTAGCAAAGCGTCTCCCTCCGTACAGAAACGACACCGTTCAAGGAAACTTCCTCCACGTTACTCTAGCATCGCTTTAGCGGTCTTCACAAATTCTATTCTGCGATAATAATTTCCTATTGTCGACAGAAAAACATATGCAATTACTGCCATCAAGGAAATGATTAAAAAATGTTTTCTTTCTTCCCTGGGAAACATGTTGGCTTGTTGTAGCGCGCCGTTATACACGCCATCGGAAATTATGTTGAATTGCTGAATACTCACTTATTTAATGTTTTTTTTAAGTTTTTTAGTGACATTTTTTTTCAAACTACGACGATACATATATAGCAATACACATTACGCTGTAGATTAAATACAAATGCTTAACTTTCGTCATATAATAATACCGTAAGTAAGGCACCATCAGTTTTTAATTTAGAATATAGCCACTCACAGTTTCACAATTACCATATCACGCTTGGATACAACATGGCGACATTAGGATACATTTGTAAAATATAGCAAATGTTGTATTAAGAATTATTGAGTACTTAATCGAAATAAAAGGTATGGCGCAAAAAAAAAAAAAAAAAAAAAAAGTTGGCCCGATGAGAACAGGCCTTGAATGTACTGGGATTTCAATTACTGATTGAAAAGCCAATAGCAGCGAAAAACACGAACTACAAATTAAGTCGGAACCACTTTACACATCCAAGATCATGCATTGCCATTGTATAAAAGAACGGACTGAGTGATTTGATTTTCTATCAAGTTTTTTTTATCAAGAATTTATAAACTTTAAATGTTTATTCTGAAATTATTGAAATATTAAATGCACCGGTCGTAGAAGTGTCATTATTATAAAAAAGGAAGGGCACTGCAGTTTAGGAAACTGTCGCTTTGAGAATATAACTATACAGGCTGTATCTAAATTCCTACTACACGCGTTGAGGGCTTGTAGAGGGGACGGAGTAGAAAACCTTTTACATAGGGACTAATGTCATCAAATGTACCATTTCACTTTTATATACAGTACAATCCACTAACAGAAATATGCAGAAAACAATTTTGTGCTTATAAATCAAATTGCAATCTCTTTCAAAACATTCCTTTGCCTAACTTATATTATGTAAGTTATAATAGTAGTTAATTATGTGTAAATAATGTCATGAACGAGTGAAATAAAAAATAACTATTAACTGTGAACTGCTTAGAAACCTGGCCAGCTTAAGCATTCGGCCAAGGTGCATATTTTATGTCAGTAAGAGTGACCAACGTACTTACGAAACTTATAAATCAAATACAACTATTTTCAGGTAAGGTGTATCCTGGAAGGCAGTAGCGATTTTTGCAACGTGTAGAATTCTCAGATATTGGAATTTACAGGACATTTTACATGCAGTTGTAAACCACTGGTCTCGTATTCGAGAGGACGAGTGTTCAGTTCCCGGTCCAGCTATCCTAATTTAGGATTTCGATGGTTTCATTATACGACCCCAGGCGATTGCTGATGAAGTTCCTTACTTCAGGTCACGGGCGATTTGTTCCCCATATTTGAATGTCCGCTGCTCATCTACTAATTCCATTCCACCGTTGGTGGCACTCCAAACAAATAAAGAAAATAATAAGTTTCATTTTGACTATGTAAATATTTTATCTCGTAAGAAAACAGAAACCAATATACTAATTTCAGTATAAATTTTTTAAAAATTATAAACAAATATATTATAAAAATGTAAACATATGGAATAATTTATTTATATAAAATTTGTTCCTTTCATGAAAAAAATATTTATAGACTACAAAAGCAAGGTTTGATTAAAACATAATAGTTTTATTATAGCTGCATTAAAGCATACAATTATAAAAATAATTTTACTCTGTTTACGAATTTTTGTAATTATTTATTGTTTATATTTTGGTTTATTTACAAGGCGGCCAGTTTTGCTTCTACAGGATAATTCACGAGGATGTTACTGCTACTTACAGGAATTATCTCTTAAGGAATTTTGGTGCAAATAATGTCATATAAAAGTGAGCTCTATACAAGACATTTAGAGAGAAATTCGAAACGTATTACAGTGAACCGCTCGTGACACATTGCTGCCCGTTTGACTAAAATGCTGTGAACAAAGTGCGTGCACTTAAACATCGTCAAGTGTGACCGTATGTTTCTCTATGTATTTCGCGAACACAGCGCGTTCCTGCTCATTTGTTGTGTTTGTAGCCTTGGGTCATGAGCTGAAGTAATAAAGTCAAAATGCCACGTGCATTTTCCTTAGAAAAACGCGCCGATACGGAATTTGATGCACATCTGTAAACAAAGTCTGACAGTAATTACTTTTTTAACTGGTGAAACGGTTCTTATTTATTTCTTCGCCTTTCAAAATTTTTCAAATTACTTCGTAAACGTTGGGAATAGAACCCACATTCGTATGACGTATTTTGCTCTAAATATATTAAGGAATAAGCTCTGTGCGTGGCGATAAATCCTCGTGAATTATACTCTATATTAAATAAAATTATATTATTTAACACAACCAAAGATTTTGTTCTGACTTTTGTATGGTGCATATACTTGTTGGTGATTTCTACAAGAGAAAATATATTTTCCCTCGTGGGGCAGCATATTCTTTCAGGCGGCAGAACCGTCTGTGAAAGCAGTTGGTAACCGTGGGATGCGGAACAGCTTGTCGTTCGTGCCTTCCACCCCCTTACCCGATCACCCTCCCCCCCCCTTCACATCCTCCTGGCCCACTCCCCTACGTGGGACGAGCAAATCTCAAACGCACATAAAAAGACGACATAAAGGATTTATCAAGTGCGGGCCTCTCGTACCAGACTCTTCCCTCCATTTGTCGAGCCGGATCGAACCATTGCTCGGGCGGGCTGCGGGCTTTCGTGACTCCGGGACGACGAACCGAACCGAACCCATTGTTCCCAGTCTTATTCAACCGCCTTCTTCAACGGTTGTTTGTTTACATCCTTGTAGTGGAACTTTGGTAAATACTTAACTTTTCAGCTCTTCTACCTTCATACAATGCTATAATAACGAAGTAACATATTTATTTCCTTAGTTGCACACAAGTTGAAGTTTTCGTTTCTAATTTTTACACTAAAGTATATATTTCAAACTATTAGTTAAAAATAACATTAATTGGTATGAATTAGTTTTGTATGTTATATCTTTACGTGGCAACAAATGTTTAAAAATAAACTGTTACTAATAATATAATCATTTAAAACACAATTTTTTGTAACATTTTTTATGGGCTCTTTAGTTTTGGCACTACACGAAATATACTAAACTATATGTAAAGGTTGGCTACACTGCTACATAGACGCTCTGCAACCTCGCTTCAACCTTCCATTATTTGCCAATGTTGAAATCACATGTTTATTTGTGACTCATTTGTTTCTTTACTATGTTGAATGTACGTGTAATTTAATCCTTTTATATAGAATAAAATCACGTTCAACAATCCTACAAATTAAATTACAGGATGTCAACTGCTAAGGAGAAGACCCAACTTTATGTTCGAGTTGTGAAGCAAGCTGAGAATGACTTTGTGATCTCGTGTATATCTACTAATAAGGAGGTACGGTATTTATTACCAGAAGAATACAGGGACCTGCAACTTCACTCTTCATTATAAAGTAAGAAACCTTTACAAAATGCAACATCTGTAATCAAAAATGTAAATGGTTAAAGAACTATAGCTATAAATATTGACGATGATATTAAGTCAGTATATTTCGATGAAGAGGACAATATTTGGGTCCAAAAATTTCCATTAGAAGAATACATTCCCGTGCCGGGATCTCAAACTCATGATCATCTACAACTAGAATTACAAAATCAAATTAAGCGATTGGAGCTTCAGTTGAAATTAAATTCAACTCAAGACGAAACAAAATTGCATCACATTGAAAGAAAATCATTTTAGATAAATTTGAAAAAAGACAGTACGATCCTACATAATGGTTACGTAGATTTGAAGACGAATGCAATCGATTTCAGGTAAGGTTAGATAGACTAAGAATCCAGGCTTTATGTTTCCTTGTCACGGGTTGGGTAAAATACTGGCATGAAACTAATCTGATAAAGATAGGTCTAACCGCTTCCTGCGAGATTTGGAAGAGTTATTTCCGTAATGTTTTTGTTGATAAAGGCTGGTCGATTGTTAGGAAAGCTTTTAACTACAAATATTTGGGAGGGTCCTTAATCGATTATGCACTTACCAAAGATAAATTATGCTTCGATGTGGAACCTAAATATACTGAATTATCTTTAATCAACCAGATAGTATTCGTTTTACCAAGTGAAGCTCATGAAGAACTTTATAGGGAAGAGATAACTACTCTTGATGGTCTGTATACCGGGCTTCGAAAGTTGGAAGACGCTTATGCCAGAAGGAGAAAGGAAATACCGTTAAGTACGAAATCTATAAAAAAATTTATTTATACGAAAAATGAACCACAACAGAAAAATGAAGCTCCATGGAAGGAGTATTCAATTTGTGCTGCCCTTGGTTTTCCAAGTCGTTTCAATCCAGTAGCTGAATTTCGCAACAAGAACTCGGTCTTTAAAACTTTACGATCAAATATGACAGAACATCCTACAAATCTAAATGATATGGAAATACTGAAAGTCAATTTTGATAGAAAGAATTTGAACTGAGTTACCGGGCGAAATTAGATCCGCTAATAAAATTAGACATCGTTATTAATGACAATTTAAAAACCAAAGCTGTTTATGATAGCGGCTCAAATGTAACACTAATTAATCAAAAATTGCTGATTTGCTTAAGTTAAAATCAATAGAACAAAAAGGTGTACTAAAACAATGAGCGGACTCGATTTCACTTCAGCCCAGTCTACAATTATGCTTCGTATTGTAAATATTACAGACTACATAAATACCTATATTGTAAAGAATGATAATTTCTCCTATGATCTCGATGCTATTCAGAAAATTAAGTTGATTCAAAATGAAAATCTAAGAATTTTTCAACGCATAATTAGCGAAAACGTAATAGATCTACAGGAACACCTATCAAATAATGATCAGATGCAGACTCCAGAAGATACTAAATATTTTAATAGAGATATTGAAGTAAATTTTAATGAAAATTTGAATACAGATGAATTTGAACCTGACATATTGAGAATGATGACAAGTAATAAACCATTTTACAAATAATTGAAAAATATAGGCATTTGTTTGCAAAAGACGCTGAGATAAAACTTCTTAGGGACGAATACGTCACCTCTCGCCCATACAAATGTTCAATCCCTGACGATACAGAAATCAGAACTCAGATTAAGACATTATTACAAGCCGGGATCATCGAAGAATCTGATTCTCCATTTGAGTCTCCTGTAACGTTAGCATACAAGAGAGACGAAGGGAGAAAATCACGCCTATGCATCGACTTCCGAAAATTAAACAAGTTGGTTGTTCCAGAATGTTTTCCTTTCCCTACAATTCAAGATGTGACCGACAAAGTTGTAAATTGTGAATATTTTACAGTATTAGATATTAATTCTGCCTTTTTGTGCATCACACATAAA
Source organism: Clitarchus hookeri (assembly GCA_002778355.1). Lineage (NCBI taxonomy): Eukaryota > Metazoa > Arthropoda > Insecta > Phasmatodea > Phasmatidae > Clitarchus > Clitarchus hookeri. Next base: position 225,423 of record NQII01003237.1, on the reverse strand, counting down.
TTACAAGATCAAAAAAATAACTAATTTTATCACTAAGTATGGAAAGTTCATGTTTAAAGTGGCTTAAGGAACGCTCCAGCCACAGTCCAGAGGATATTGTCAAATATAATCCGAAGAAATAATTTGGATGAGTTCGCCATCAATTACATCGATGATATCTTGATTTTATCCTGAACCTGGAAGGGCCATTTCAATCATATTATAAAATTTTTACACGTTATCTACTCTAAAGGCTTCAAATTAAAACTAGTTAAATGTTTGTTCGCAGCCAAATCAGTCAAGTAACTTGGACACACTATTTCGAAGAACACAGTTTCTCCAGCCCAAGGAAATTTTGTCTCCATCCAAAATCTTCAAAGACCTTCTGAAAAGAGTGGTGTGTAGAGTATTCTGGGTTCTATAAACCTCTACTTGAGATATATAGAAAAAAGTACTCAGAAACTAGAGCCACTACATTACTACTGAGGAAAGATGTCAAATTTGAATGGGCTGATGACTGCGAACAGACCTTCTAGATGATTAAGGATTATTTATGCTCTATACCGATCGTGGCTATCTACGATATCGAAAAACCCGTCTTCATAGAGACAGATGCCAGCTACAAAGGTATCGGCGCAACACTCAAACAATCCCAAGAAGACGGAATACTACATCATGTTGCGTATTTCTCTCGCAAGCTCTCAAATAGAGAAAATCGTTTAGACATTATTCATCTCTAATGCAAGGCTATCAAGGATGCAATTAAATTTTGGCAGTACTACTTAATTGGACGTCACTTTACGGTCTGCAGTGATCCCAAACCGTTAGAGAATTTAAAGACAAAAGCCAGAACTGATTAAATCCTTGCGGACCTTATTCTTTATTTATCTCAATTTGACTTTAATATTATATATAAAAAGAGAAAAAGAAAATACTCTGGCTGATCTCCTTTCAAGAAATCCAGTCCTTGAATACTTCGAGAATAAACATGTGATTCAAGTTTGTAAATTTAATCGATATATCCACTCTAATAAAAGACCAAAGATATAATATTTTTGAGATGCAAGCAGCTAAACATATAGAGTATAAACAAGGGATCATATTCAAGAAATTAAGAAAGAAATTAAGAATTTTTGTTTCTCCCACGTTAGGAAATGAAATAGTTGAACTTGTTCACACACATTATGGTTACATCGGTCCAGCACAGATGATTGCAACCATCAGACCACATTATTACTTCAAGTGTCTGGACAAAGCTATACACACCTTTTATAAAAACTGTAAGATTTGTATTGAAAACAAAGTTCGTCGTAGTGGTACTATCGGTCTACTCTCACAACTAAGCACTGCTTCACAGCTTTTTGAAATTATGTCACTTGATAGTGTCGGAGGCTTTGCTGGAAACCGATCCACCAAATGATACATGCATATCCTGGTGAATCATTTCACCAGATATGCGTGGATCTCCACAACAAAGTGTCAGAACACCCAAGATTTTATAAATTTAATTAATCCAATCACCCAACAAAATACTATGTCAATCCTTATAGCTGATCAGTATACGGGCATCAATTCTACTGGCTTCAAGAACTAATAAAAAAAACAGGAATACAAATCGTCTTTACATGCATTGATCATCCCGAATCAAATGGGCTTAATGAGCGATTACACCAAACATTAGTAAATCGCCTCCGGTGTAAAATTAACAACGATAACCATAAAGCCTGGCTAATCCTGGCACAGGAGTGTGTCAACGAGTACATTGATACCATTCATAGCTCCACACACTTTGCGCCATCATACTTACTACTGGGAAAGAAGTACACGATATCGCCCCTTCAAGAAGACTACAAAACAACTCTTGAAGAAGACTGCAATATAGCTCTCCGGAATTCTATGAGGAGTTTTCAAATAATTAAGAAACGTGTAGATAAGAATCGACGACAACACACCTTCAATGTTGGCGATTTAGTCTATATCGAAAATGGAAATAGGCTGAATCGTAATAAGTTAGATCCAGTTACGATCGGACCCTATCCAATCATCAAGCAGATATCGCCGACATTCTATGAAGTTGCTTGTGGAAAGAAAAAAAATATTTCCAATTTCTTCCATTCCGGAAAACTGCATCCTTCTTCCCTGCGGCAACCGACTTCAAGTGGGGAGGTGTAAAGGTTGGCTACACTGCTCCATAGACGCTCTGCAACCTCGCTGCAACCTTCCCTTCATTTGTCAATGTTGTTATCACATGTTTATCTTGTGATTTCTTTGTTTCTTTACTGTGTTGAATTTACATGTAATTTAATTATTTTATATAGAATAAAATTAAGTTCAACAATCCTACATATATTTGATTAAATTGTTACATTAATGTAGTTTTAATCTATTACTATACGTACACAATTTTCCTTTCAATATTTCCTATGCCTTGGAGTTTTTTTGGTGAGAATATTGTTATNTCTATTACTATACGTACACAATTTTCCTTTCAATATTTCCTATGCCTTGGAGTTTTTTTGGTGAGAATATTGTTATATTAGTACGCTATTGGAAAACTTCATTATTGATTTACAACAAATGCAGTAATTAGACAGTTAAATTTTACAATACTGAATAAGTGGTATTAGTATTTTTAACTGGAATTCGTTGTCAACAATACAATATCTTTAAACACCTATTTTACGAAGCTTCAGAATATATCGCAAAATCGATCTCCCAAACAAAATTCATAACAAATTAAAAAACCATGTAGGATAAGCTGTGTGTTAAATGTTACTCTTTCATTCTGTAACACATAAATAAAAAACCTAAAAAAATTTCGCGATAATAAAGCTGCAGGAATTTGTTTGATTTATTTTGATGTTTAAAAATGTGAAAAAGTAGAATTCAATTTCTGGTTTGGTGTATAAAAGGGTGAAAAAACATTATGAGCTTTTTAATCTACCTGGCAAAGAATTCAGACTCCCGGCGGGAGAACGTGAATCACAGTTATTATACAATTTTAATATAAAAGCTACTGAGTTTAAAAAATGGCAAGTAAAATTATTATATTTAACATAACGTGCCGTGTACAAATAATTATGACACGGTGTACAACTTAACATCTTTTATTTCTATAATACCGATGGCAATAGTGTTTAATACAAAAGTGGATTAACAATCACCACCATACAATTTCACTATTATTCTCAAAAGCCATAAGTTTCTTTATCTACAAACAAGATTTAAGCTGTTACTTAAAAGCGCAAATAAAACAAAGTAATGAGGGGCGGTCATAAGGACCCAAACCAAAGCCCTCACTATATAAAACCACAAACCATTTTAAAAGATTAAAAAAACAGCAAGTTTACTTCTCGTATTGAACAAAACTGAAATCATTGCACGATGGGTGATGAGTGTTACTTTCGTGAAACAAACCAATCCACAAACAACGGGAGCGGCTAACAAACACATCAAAACTAGCACATAATAAAACACAATACAGAAAAACTTAGTTGAAAATGCTGCCGTGAAGCTGCTTAAGTTACTGCCAAGTAAAATTTTGAACGGTGACCGAAACATAATTTAGAAAAATCAAACTCCTCGACAGTACGCCCCAGAGTAAACCAGCACCACCACAATTAATAAAACTCCCAATCTAAAACCGTGAAATAGGCTAACCTCTGACTCATACACGCATGAATCACCATAATTTGACACCCCGGAGGAAAGTGCTTTACATCACAATAACGATGTACACCTTAAGACGTGCAGAAGGGTAGTAGGCAGCCGGCAGACGTCGCCGATGCTAACGTAATCAACAGTAACATATTGCTACTGCCGGGGGAGGAGGAAGGAGGGAAGCCAAGGAGCAACGGGCACAGAGTGGAAATATCTCAATTTTAAAACTTTTGGAAAAACAGTAGAAGAAACTATATCAAACCAATTTCCATATCCTTTAAAAATGATCAAAAATAGGTTTTCACATCTATGCATTTAGAGTTAATTATCTTTTTTTTTTATATCTATATCCTGGTTCTTATGAAACGATGGGGAAGTTTATGCTACGCATTTGNTTTTAAAACTTTTGGAAAAACAGTAGAAGAAACTATATCAAACCAATTTCCATATCCTTTAAAAATGATCAAAAATACGTTTTCACATCTATGCATTTAGAGTTAATTATCTTTTTTTTTTATATCTATATCCTGGTTCTTATGAAACGATGGGGAAGTTTATGCTACGCATTTGTAATTTTTTCGGATAGTTTATTTGCCATAATAGATTCGATCACAGGTGTTCTGGAGAATACACACTTATCATTCTCTCGTATTTTTGTTCAATAGTAATTTTAGTAGCGCGACATACTTCTCTGAACGGCCGTAGTTATTACTTTTTTTTTGCATCCATAGGGCGCTTTTAATAGATTGGTTTAGTTACCGATTAAACTTTTTAAGATCTATTAACATACAAGTATCTGTGCGCATGTTGTCAAACACTTAATCGAGTCGACTATATGGTCGCAGCTTATCATGCGCATTACTTATCGTGGTAGAAGAAGACACGACGTTTATGAAGATACACAACACAGCAGAAAACAATGTTAGAGTTCCATTTATGTTCAATTTATTAATGATTCGATGTGATTTGACAATGAAAGATGATTAATTTATTAATATGTAGCACACTAGAAAGCACGAAGATTGCCTCACTGAAAGAATCGAAAACGACTGAGTAGCTGAGACAGTTATATCTAATACTTGGCAGTGACACCTCATATTAAAAGTAAATGAGATATTTAATGACATTTATTGGCAAAGTTGAGTTTGGGTTTAGTTATTATTACTTAGTGCAAAGTATTGCACAGTATGATGTAAATTGTTATCCAAAAAAATTGTATTCTAGTTGAATAATAATACGAAGTTCAATAAAATATTATAAAAACCGTATTACTAAAAAAATTTAAATAATAAATTAATGTAACAAGATTGTAAACACATATCACAAACCAGACCGCTTAGCGACCGTTATGCACAACAACCACATTGCACATGGTGCTCAGACTTACAACCTTACGATCGATGAGGGGAACTCAAAACACATTGTTGACTTTCCGTTAAGCTCTGACCATTAGTGGTGTGGTAGACTGAATTCTTGGAAATGATATGCAGATTCGGTGATTTTAAAGCAGTTATTCCAAATTATGCGTGTCCACTTAGTCATTGTTCTGAAATATTTTATTTAATTCCGGAACCTGATAGGAGGTGTCTCAGTTTAAGCCACTGGTTTTGCAATATGTAGAACATACCGGAGGTTTTCAGTGGTTGATGGCCTTGACATCCTTATATTCTCTCATTATAAGGATTTTTTGTTTAGTTGAGTGAGTAATTGTAAAACCAACATTCGAAAGAATGGTCCTGCCCCTGAATGTGTACACAACGACAGTCAATGCCATTGTGACTGACACCATGACTGTCAGTCACAATGGCATTCAGTAAGTGCGTGGACTGTCGCCTTGAGTGTAAGCAACCACGCATCACAATTTCCATGAGCTTGTCGCCTGTACTACGTGTAACGATGGCATTTGTGTTGGAACTTTAGTAGTAATTCTTACACTAAAATTCACATGACAAGTTAACATGAGCTTAATTAGCTGTAACATACATTCATTCATAACAGTTTTACTTATTCACTTCATCGATGAATTAATATGCATGGCAATGTTAGATATACTTACACCGTAAGGACAAAATATGGGCAGAAAAATATATCCTGAGGAGAACTTTCAGCAGAGGTTAACTATGTACCTCCCGTTAAGTACCTGCAGCCAACGCGAAGGTGTTGTTCATGAATTAATTATTAACAGTCTTATCGTTCGATTCAGTGGTTTTTTTTTTCTTGGCATGTACGCTGTTAAAAAATGCGTTTTATTAGTAGCAAAGTTGTTAAATTTTCGGTATGTTTTCTGTTTATAGCTGGGAAACTGTCCAAGTAATCTCTGATCGTAGTCACATTCATGCTATTTGCAAAAAATTCTGTGAGACAAGGCAAATGAGCGCACCGCTTTTCGTAGATAAAATACTTCAAACAATTAGAATTATACTGAAAATTATAGGTCATCACTGTACTAAAATACTGCTGATTACTAAGTCAAATCGAGATCGCCAAGCTACCAAACATTTTCACTTACTTACAAACAAACCCACTGCATTACTCGTACATTTTTAATGATTTCACTGAATTTTCAACGGGTAGCCTACAAATATCTGGAAATCAATTTTGCTTATTTATGATTCAGATTGAAAGTAAGTACCGTTAATTTCAGTTGTATGTTATTTGTTTATATTATCTTTAAAATTAAATTAGATTTCCTACATCTAAAGAGGAGGGAAACCAATATCTTATGTGTCCAGAATCGTGCCCAGTTGTTTATAGTTTGTGAGTTCAGGCAGGATATCGATGTGAATTTGATCCTTCAACTTCACTCACCTTAAAAACCGGAGAGAAATGTTTCAGATGAAAAGGATAGAAAGAAAGGAGTATGTAGCCCTCGGGAGAGTAAGTCGGGAATAACCCTTGAAAGCCCGTTTCCTATTCCACCTTGGAACCCACCTTCTCCCCTTTCTCTGCTCACCCCAACCCCTTATTTCCAACCCCTTGGTATACACAGTGTATTACTTGCTCCCGAGCAATAACTTGATACTACGGCTCCTTTCTGCGGTAAGATATTCCCAAACGCAATTATACACCATTGCCATCGTTATTTGAAGGAGTGGAGGATTGGCTGTAATGCCTTCCAGGAAACTAGACGGGCTTGAATAACGAAAAGTAATAACTATCTAATAAACGATCTGAATCAATAGTCCCTCCCACCATTTTCTTATCGTTTCGGAAACAGGAGGAATTTCCCAAAGTTTCTTCTCGGCACTTTAAAAGAGAAGTGATTTTATTTTGTAGTTTTGTTTATTTCCAGACGTGAAATAAATTAAAATTATAATGAAGTAGAAATGGCTTGACAGGTAAGTTTATTTTCTCAGAATATAATGATACAAATAAAAGAGTTGTTATAAAATACGAAATATGTTGTAGCCCAATGCCAGTTATTATATTTTTTCTCAAATGAAAAACAGGCCTAATTTAGAGAACACTGGGTGAATCCTGCACGTTATAAGTGTCGAAAATAATTTAAACACTATTCGTGTGACCGACAAAGTAGCGTTCATTTGAAAAGCATAGAAAATAATTAGTTTTTCAGAAACAGCACTTTTATTTCACATAAAACGTTACTTATTTGCATACGTTTAAAACAAATCCACTCTGTTTCCTCAAACCCTATGCTTTCTTTTTTCACTTGATTCATCAAGAATATTTTATTTTGAACTAACCGAACTGTGATTTAATTGAATAAAACTGCATTGCTGAATTTTAAAAGCGTTTAACTAACCTTTCACCGAAGTCATACAAAAATTAACTTGAGAGGGTCTANGGAATTATTCAATGCTTTCGTGGCTTCAAATATTTTAGTGGTTTCAACGAGAAATAAACAAGATACAAATTAATTAAGTGATTTGTCTGCATTTACCGAATAAGTTAAAAATGGGCTCTACACACCAAGAAATTTTTTCACATTGACCACATTATTGTATACACGTACTAATACAGTATGTAGTTTCAACTGTTTTTCCCACACACACACACAAACTGGTAGCTCTGCTACTTTTCTTCAGGTAAGAGACAGATGGCAATAAAGTTCCTATATGCGTATAGTAGCATTCATAAAATTTGATATTAATGTATGCCAAATTTTTGATACTATCTATACGTTAAATACTGCATTACATTTTTTTAGACGTTTATTGAACTATTTGCAGTGAACTATGCCGTACGGTATATAACACATGCGATTGGGTATTTTATCTACGTTTAAAAAACCCACAGTGTCAAACTTTGGAAAATTCTCACAACAGTGTTCAGTAACATTTTACAACTGCGGTAGTGAACAGGAAAACGCTTAATGCTATTGAAGGTATATACTTACGTATAAATATTTTTGGAATTTAGCTTTAAATATTTAGCTAAAATAAAAGTGCTTTCTTAGACAAATGGTCGTGTTTTTAATTGAAAATGTATATTGCGTAACGGAAATGAGAAGCATGAAATAATTATATCGTCGCAGTAATAATAACTGGTGACATTTATGTTTTTGTGGAGATGTGTGAAAATAGTCTTATATAGCTTGAAGTCTGCTTTAGAGATTTTCGTTACTTTATTGTAGTATTCTTTTAACGTCAAAGAAGCAGGTATAAAGGAGGACTTATTATTATAAATGTTGTATTCAGCTATAAACTCGGCAAAACTGCCGAGGAAGGAGAGGGGAAATTTTTCCTTCGTCTCCGACGCTAGGGGAGGGTTCTTGGAAAGTGAATGCGTTTCAATCATCTGCGCACCATGAAGTCTGCCCTCCCAGTTGCTGAAGAATATGCCTTCCTCGGGAGCTGTGGTCGCGGAGGGGGTGGCTACCGGCTGAAGAAGGGGAACAATTACTTGCGTTACTCCCCCAGACTTTACACACGCTGCTTACTACCTCAACTAATGGTCCCTTCCACCTACCCTGAAGGAAGAGGGAGGGCGAGGGTAAAACATATTGTGTGTCGTCATTCGTAATTTTAAACAGTTAATATGCAGCCCGCGGGGGGTTCCTCATGATGAAATGAAACACCAGAGGCCATTTTTAAACAACGGGGAATCTCTTTTGCCCTTAGGGGGCCGCAAGGGAGAAAATATCGCCTCTAAATTCTAATATCGTGTTGTGAAAATTTTACAGGTCATCGTTACTAAAGAAATAATTGATAAAACCATAAATTTAACATTAAAGTAATGCATTTAACTGCTTTTTCAGTAATAGTGACTTAAGTTTGTATTTTAATTAAACATCATTTATTGTGAATGCATACACATGTAAATAAAAAATATTTAAGACAAACCTTAACGTTTATTATTTATTAATGCTGACCTAAGTAAACTTGGCCAGCAGTCCATGATACTGTATTCGTAATCTCAGAAGCTTATTTGTATCATCTTTATTGCAGTAGATGTAATTTATATTTCAATGGCGTATTTTTCTTTAGCGTTCTGCGACAGTACAGTTAAGTGAGTGTTTCCACGTCAAAGATTTTTGAGAAAATTTATGTAGCTTCGTGTTATTTATTTTTCAAAGCGGCAGGAATATATACGGTTTTATCTCTCCACTTAGTTTACCGTCAGTTATTTATCGCAGAGTCTTAAAAGAAGTGGTTATTTAGTCATTTTTTTTCGTTTTACATACAAGCATAAAAGAGGTCAAATCAATTTTAACATAAATTTTTATTTTAGACTATTGAGAAATTACAAGTTTAAACTTACGTAAACATGGACTCTCCTAAATGTATAAATTATACAAATAAAATTTTTATTTTATACTGCTGTATTTCTTTACTACAAAGATTAAAAGTAATTTAATGCGCTACTCCATTTTGTCGCTGATAGGTTTCAGTTTCATCTGCCTTACCTGTACACGATATGAGGGTGAGTAACCAAAATCGTGCATTACGTGAATAAAATAAAACACCGCGGCAAAATTTCAACACCAGTGTCGCACCCATCTGCTTGATACAACAATAATATCCGACACCTGAATTACTGTTTATGGCAGTAACTGAATCACACGATATTCGATGCCCATGAGCTTTAAATTGTTCCATTAATTATTGCACTACCTTTTACCAGAGGTTTGGTGTTATGTTGCTTATTTTACGAGCATTGGCAAATTACATATTACAATTGACGTAGTTAAATGGAAATAAATTTAATTGGCCATCGACACTGAAAATTGCAGGCTGAAAAGTAATAGTCGGTTTCACTATGAAATGTATATGGAAGATATAAATTTTAAGTGAAATGTGCGTGGAAGAATCAAAGTGGGGTTGGATAGGCTTTTAAAAATTCCTGACACCTAATATAAAAATTCATCGTTTATTTTCAACGATGTAGGGGGCAAGCAAGATCGAAAACAGATTGCCTCTAAAATAATATTCGCCGGACTGAAACAGGGCTACGTGGGAATAATACTCGTACTATAGACATAAACACTTAGGTTATGGTGCTCTTATGATATCGAAAATGACCATCATACTAAACAAAACTTACCAACACAATTAATAAGTTCGTGGAATAAATAGTGTCACTGTGGTGCACTATAGCAGAAAAGTTGCACTACGGGTAGTTGCATGCATTAAGTGCAAGCGGAACGACGGCCACAGTTGTGAAGGGTAGTTGAATGTCAACGTCGGAACACGAGTTGAGTATGAGAGATTTGGGCGGCTCTTAACTACGAAGTCTTGAGAGCCGATCAGGGTGAAATGAGGGGAGAATGGAGCAGCACCGGAATGCAAGGGCGTGGGAAACGGGAGATCCCAGAGAAAACCCGCCAACCAGGGGCATCGTCCCGGCATGATTCCCAAATTCGAAAATCTGGAGTGACCCGACTGGGGATTGAAACCGCTTGGCTTTGGTTGGGGTCGGAACACGAGAATGTCACAGTTTGAGCTACGGGAAAACGACGAGTTCTGCAAAAGTTAGGCGAATCCGCTAGCGAAACTTTTCATGTGATAAAACACGTGTACGTTGGTGAATCCATGGTCCTCACTGCCGTGTTTAAGAGGCGTCAACGTATTGTGCAAAAGGAGAAACAGTTTGAAGGATGAGGGGCGTACTGATTGGCCATGAACGAACCGAACGGACTGCAAGATCTAATAAGTGGCAACGTTGGTGCATGCCAACCTCACGCAAACTGTAGACAATCTCGGAGCAGCATAAGGGATTAGCCATGGAATGTGTTACACAATTCTGGCGGATAGCCTGAACGGGTCGCGTGTTACACGGCACGTTTTACCACGCATCTTGACGCAATAATAACCTGCAGATCGCACCACCATTTGCGTGATCTGATCCGTTGTGCTGACGACGATGTGGCATTTCTCAACTGGGTCATAAAGGGGACGAAATATGGAGTTTTCTGTACCCTTGACAAGATAGGTCAAAGGGTAAGGTGATGCTTGAACTCGATTTTGACTCTCTGGGAAATGTTCACATGTAATTCATCCCACAAGGAGCTCCTGTAAACATGACCCGCTACGTGGAGATCCTTCACTGTCTATACGCGATGCAATTTGTCATGAGTGCCCTGAGCTATGACATAGGAACCACTGGCAGTTGCTACACAACACCCTTGCACATCGCTCTGTACTTGTATGAGAAAAACTGTCAAGGCAACATGTAACCGTGTTGCCACACCCTCTATACTCACCTAATATATCGCACCATGTGTGTTTTTTCTCTTTTTTTCTGCTTGAAAGCACAGCTACGTGGGAGAAGATTCCATTCTGCCGAGGAGATAGTCACTTCTACAAGATAAGATCTTCCTGCCAGTATCATTAAGCAGTGTTTCCACCAGTCATACCAATGTTTAACGACATTTATAGAAGCCATCAATGACTATTTTGATGGACGATGGGCGTCAGTGTAAATGGACGCCATGATGCATGGCTGCCTACACTCGGGATGCCTGTCCACGAACTTATTGACTATACTGTGTATTTTGCACATAATAAGTCGGCTCAATGTACTTAGAAAGTAGGCTTTGACTAACACTAATGAAAAAAGTGTTTTACAACCCAGACTAATTCTTCGTCGAAATTTGGTCATTCTTTCGCAATTTCAGTACACTTTGCTTGCTTTATTAATATTTACAGTGCCAGTTACACTTTAATAATGTATGCAGTTATAAAAAGCAATCAATATCTTCATACCTACATGAATTAAAATCAACTGGCAATATAGAAACCTACATGAAATCCAACCAAAACAAAATTATCTTCCTCTCAGCTTTACTATATTAATGTAAACACAAAGTCGCAAGTCAGGGAGCAAAATTTTGGGAACATATTTTGACAAGTATGTAGTATTTACAAAAAGCTAAATTCAAGATGGTTTAAAGCTAAATTTTTCAAAATTTTTAACAAAAGAGGCAACGACTTGTGGAGTGGAAAACATATGATAAGTCTCTATAGCCATTGTTATCATACTGCGGTTCGTGAATCACTGGTCTCCCGAGTCTAGGTCTCAAGGGGTCAGCAAAACTATTTTCATAAACAATTAATTTATGTGGTTTAATGCCATGTTCATAACAACATCCAATTTTTATGGAAATCTTTCACTTCAATGAGAAATTAATTCATACCTTGGGCGCGTGAATGGAAGAGGTGCCGAATGAACAGTCTGTATTAGTGATGCGTGCCGCATATTGTAAGTATTAGAAGCGCCGCTCTGCCACCCCCGTCATCTTACTTCCTGCTAGGGCCCCATAGTAGACACCTCCCGCGAGACACATGCTGCGAGGCCAGGCCGGCCCGGTGGAGAGGGGCGGACAGGCAGTTAACATGTGCCGAGGTAATGCCGAGTTAAGCAAGCAATTCGCCGATGCACCGAGTAAAACACGTGAGAACATGGACACATGCTGAGATGAGATACACAAGAAAAGGGCTGACAGTGATATGCAGTTGCCGTGGGTTCCCCCCTCCCCGAGTAAAATGCGAGAGGACATGGACATGTGCCGAGAAAAAGGCTGAAAGTGTTTGGCAGTATGGCCAAGGACTCCCCACCCCCCTTTCCACCAACGAGTGAAACATGTGTGAGGAACTGGGGCGGCATCGATAGAGGTTAAAAGCCAACTTGTGGGAAAAGGAGGGGACCAGTCGTACCCCGCGCCGAGAGGCGGCAGTAGGGCGAGGGCTTGCCAGGAGCACCACGCCGGGACGCGGAAGTAAGTCAGCCGTGTGACGGGAGTAGCGTAAGTTGTGTCGAACCAGTCGTATAGTGAGTAGTCAGTTGTATCGCAGGTGTAAACTGCCTTTCCCCCCCAACCCCGCTGGCCTGGTCACTCAGCACATGTCTCGCGGCACCTGTCTACTGGGGGGCCCTAGTGGGGGGTGAGATGGTGGGGGCTGTGACAGCGGAGCTTGTAATACTAACCATATGTGGCAGGCGTCAATTCCCCCGCCGGTGCTGGGCTGACACACCGACGCCAAGGCGTAAGCTCTAAGTGGTGCCTCTGTCCTGCCTCTCTTCTGCTGGTTTTCCCTGAGAGCTCATGGCTAGTGCAGCGCGTCTCTCGTGCCCACCACGCGGCCAGCTGTGGCCTACTACCCTCTCTCTCTTCCTTCTTTCTCGCCGTAGTCCGTTCGGCCAGCTGGTCGTCGCCCAAGGTCACACACCTCTGCTAGTTACACAGGTGTGCTGGCCTGGCTGTTAAGGGAAGTTTTAACCTGGATATCTGCAGTACACAATAATACTGTTCAAGGCTGGCTATTTACAAGGTACATTTTTTTTTACTCTAACAATATCTTAGGCCATACACACCCTTGGGAAGTCTAATGTGCGATTAAAAACTTAATTCACTTAGTCCACGGCTTTGGGGGTTGGCACAAAAGCTGATGGACCATCATAGGGCCTACTTCTGCTGTGGACAGCACATTACTGCACAAGTTTAAAACCATTTTAGATTACATGCTGGTATGCAACATGTTGGCACTCGCGGAAACAACTGGGTAACATGTATCGGACTCCCTTACATTATTTACAAACATATTTGAAACCTTGGTACACGACATGCTCTAAGTACTCCATCCAGACCACAGTAATTTTAATTTTTTATGTATTCTCTGCCTCTGCCACCCTGGTAAATCGGGGACTTTCTTGAACACTGGCAAACAAATTAGGGCGGCAGAAAGCCGGTGAATAAGAAAGGCTGCCTGGCAGCTGTTACGTGTAGTGACATGGTTTGTTTTTACTGTTACGGGCGACTCACCGGCTGTAAAAAAAAAATCTTATTTTACTAGGCTGGAAACCCTGTTCCTGAGTTCAAGCTTATTTCCTGCCTCTCTGCTGCTTATATGAGTGGTCTTATGGTGGGCGGAAGTAAATACACAATTACACTGGTAAAGAAATAAACACACTATAACTCGGCTGATGGCCTATATTCCTAACTTAACCATTATTAATCACAGGTACCCGCATCTGGCTGTTCAGGGCTCTAGGACTTCCATCCTTTTGTAGTCGCACTTGTGTTGCGGCATCAGGTAGGGCACCCCACCCTGGTGCTCTTAGCGGGTGACATGAGGTAAACAAACTTTCCTCATGCCGCAGTATGTTTCCGTCGGATTAGGGGCACTTCACCCCACACTGGGACCTAGATAGCGTGCGGGGAGAGGGTTCCTTCGTCCTTCTCTCATTCTGGTGCCATCTCCGGACTGCTGCTGACTCTCGTCCTCGGGTTGGCTGCAGTCCCCCGATACTGCCTCGCCTCTCTGATATTTGCTCGGGTTTCGTTCTCTGTCGGTGTATTTTCCTTCGCCTCCTCGCTCTCTTCTCCTCGTCCGCTTTCACCCTCTCTCCTGCTAGGTCGTTCCATATTCTTCTACTATTCTTGCATTCCTGCCCTTTCTCTTTCATTCGCTTCTTCTCGCTCGCCTGCCCATGCTCTCTCGCTCTCTCCTTCCCTTTCCTGCGTATTTTCGGTCCAATAAGCGTGTCTCACTGGCATCCTGGGTGCCGTTATCGGCTGGCGTAGTTGCTCTGGTGTCCTTGGGACTCTGACTGAGATAGCGTGGCTGGGGTAATGGCGCTGGGGAATGTGCTGCTTTATTGCTTTTGCCCTCTATCTCCATGTCATTGTCCACCATCCGGTGGTATAGTGGCCTACTTCTCCTACTTTCTCTTCCTTGTTTGCTTCCATCTCATCTTCTCGCCCACTGCTGCTCTCTTCTGATCCTCACTAATTTCCCTTCGCCTCCACGCTCTCTTCTCCTCGTCCCATTTCCTGCTCGTCCTTGCTTTCTCGCTCCTGTTCTCTCTCCTGCCGGCATTGTAAACCTCGACTCGTCTCGGGTCAGTGGGTTATTGGGTGCCACAGGGTCCCCGAAGTCTTGTTCATCCTGACTAGCATATTAGGGGCGAACCCTCTATCTTAGGTTTAGTCTGGTTCTTGTTTTCTGCCTACACAGAATTCACTATGCCCCACATTGTGCACCANAACCCTCTATCTTAGGTTTAGTCTGGTTCTTGTTTTCTGCCTACACAGAATTCACTATGCCCCACATTGTGCACCAAAAATAACTTGATGCTACTCGGCTACTCGTCACTTGAGTTATACAGGATGGTTTGTAAGGTACCAGTTACCTCTCTGGCGCAGACTATGGGTGCCTTGGGTGCCATCTCTCAGTGTTTCAGTTTTCGAAGTTTATATTTGGCTTAAAAGAACAATANCAGACTATGGGTGCCTTGGGTGCCATCTCTCAGTGTTTCAGTTTTCGAAGTTTATATTTGGCTTAAAAGAACAATACAAACATAGACACCTCCGAGACGGTTCCCTGCCAGTTGCGAGCCTGAAGAGTGGCTTTAAAGTACTCGTGGTAACTGCTGCTGATGTAGAGGGGGGAATGCTAGGCATCGGGGAATGTTCCTTGAGCGACGACGCTGGTACTTAGCTGTATTTGTAGTTCTGGGTGTTCTGGCGGTAGGTTGAGGTCCGGTCAGCTGGGTGAGCCTTCACGGGCCTCGGCTCGTTCTTGGCATTGGGGACACAGCTGGCTTCTTCATTCTTCCGGGGCTGACCCTTCGGCCTCGATGATGGCTCTCCACAACTGACTGTCCCGAATTCTCTTCTCTGCGACTTCACGATACGACTGACGAATCTTATCTCTGCATGGTGCCCCTCGTTGAGGCCACCACTCGACTCCTGCTCTCGGCATCATACGACTACTCACTTCGCATCCTGGCATGGTGCTCCTTGCGAGCCACACCCGACTACTGCCTAGAGGCGCCGGGTATTCAACTGTCTGCTTCCTCCACATGTCGGGNTTTGGCCGATGGGTGAGTAACATATCCTCCACAGAAATAAACCATGAGACGTAATTTTTTAAGTTGGGGCGAGTTCCTCCGTCTTCAGCCTCGTCGGAGACAAAGCTGAGGCCTCAAGCGTTTTTTTTCTTTTGGAGGATAAGTGAAATTTAAATATGTCTAATTAAGAATGGGCCAGGCAAAGCAGGCCAACAACAGAATGTGATTACTCCAGTTGCTGTGGAGAGACTGTGCAGGAGACAACAGTGGCGAAGGGCCAGATGTAAAACTTGGCTAACGTGCTGCCAACTCCCCGTGCACGCCACGAGTTGCTCGCATTGTCATCGCGCCTCAGTTCTCAACAGCAGTTCGCCTCACTGGCGGCGAGAGTTGTCTAGTGCTGCGTCCTGTCTCTACGGCAACTACTTTTGTTTTCCTGTAAGCGTAACACGTTGGGTGTTGCTGACGTCTTGTAACGCCTCCTGAATTATACAGANCCTGTAAGCGTAACACGTTGGGTGTTGCTGACGTCTTGTAACGCCTCCTGAATTATACAGAGTTGTCTGCAGTTTCCTGAAACATTATGACTTCCGCTACATTATCAGCAAATATATTGAAATTCACGGAAGCACAGTATTAAAACGGCAGTTAGTGTAAATTTGTCAAATAAACACTCTGGATTGTTTATTTTGTTACATAGTAAAGGACGTTTTACTGGGACACTGTCACACCTGCATTACATTGTTTGTAAGCCAGCCAATACAAAAAGCACGTGTATTGTATTGTCAAAGATAATTAAAGTGGTAGGAAGGGATATAGGGACCAACAGATCTGGTGTTGTTTTTCAGTGGAAGTAAAAGGTGTGACAGTTTTAGCTAGTTAATATCTGTGAATCTACACTTGAGTGTTTAAAGAGCAGGAATCGTGTTTTATGACAGCTATTATTTTCTTGATCACTGTCGCCAAAATTTTTTTAAGTTTATTTTAACGGGATATTGTGGATATCAGCCTTATTTAATACACTTTAGTAGAAATATACACTTTCTCCAATACGTCCATGCAACATAAATTCTTGCACCGCAAATGAATATACATATTTATGATGTAAGAAATTTTTAAGGAGAACATCAGTCTGGTGAAATATTTCCATTCAAAACTGAAAAAAAAAACTATATTGTAGCAGGCGACCTCCCGTGTCACAGACGGTTGGTGCGCCACTGGTCTGCGGTGCGGGAGGTTCTGGGTTCGAATCCTAAGTAAGCCATGGGTGTTGGTTTAAGTTATGTAATATGTTACTTTTCAAGTTGTCCCCTGATAAGCCTTCAGGCACAATACCGAAGGACATTAATAAGCCCTTTCCAATATAATATTTTATAGCATTATTGAACATTGATTTTACCAAACTGCATTTCAATAATTATTAGCCTCCAATCAACCTGAATTCTAAACATTTCACGCACTCCTATTTCATTTTTGACTGCAGAAATATGTTTTTCAATGTACTTTGTTTAATCTTCGCATATATAAAGATAAACTTTACAATCCAGAGCCAATTGAAATAACGTGTGAAGGTAAAGGTGATACATGAGCCGTAAGAACTAAAACTACTGGTTTCAGTTCTAAATTTCGCCGTTATAGTGTTCTGGCTCGCTGTGTGTGTGTGTGTGTCGGTGTGTGTATGTGTAAGACAACGCGTTTGGTTTTCCCTCGTGTTGATAAAGTTTAATAGTTGAGTGCTTTGGTTTAATCACACTACTTAAATAACTTAATCTATCCGTAGTCATTGCTGCATTTGATAAAGCAGGCACTAGGGATTATTTTCCAGTACGTATAATGTAAATTTGTATTTAAGTATATTTGCAGTGTCTACTAGGGTGGAGCACGAGAGTATGTCATTTTTTTTTCTTATTTACAATTGAAATAGGGGGGATCGGTGCCTTATACTAATGCTAAAATAAGTGTTATTTTTTAATTAATTCGGTTAACATCTTCTGCCTCCGCACTAGCCTCAAATTTTAGATTTTATTGAAAAATCTCAGTATTTTTAGTGGCACAATATTCAGCTTAAATTAATGGTAAAAGGGTATAAATTATATGCAATATAAAATTCAGACATTTATTAATAAACTTTAATCGAAAGTACAAAAAAAAAATACAAGGTAATTATTTTTTTTTAATTGTCAATTTGCTCGAAAATCTCTCTTTGTCTCAAATTTAGGCATTTTCTTTCGCGATTCCAATTTGGCTTTTATGGCCCCTAGTCGTGTTTTTTTAGTACATTGAGCAGTGGCAGCTTCTGTCGTCATCTTCACAGCCCGTTCAACAGCTTGAGTATGGCACGGAAGTCGTAACATCAGTTCACCCTCACCACCAGATAGTACGAAATATTGAATTTCTTGGTCAGAGAAGATTTTCATAATCGGAGGTTCAGTTAGTATTTCCTGCCAATTTATCAGATCAATATATGTTGATGCATTGAAATTTATAGACGGCACTTCAAACAATCTTGGTGTGGAAGGCTGAGGCATACTGCGTGTCTTTAATATGCGACAGGCTGCCAGTTCACGAATGTGTTTCTTTTCGTCGGTAATCATTGCAAGTAGAATACTCTCTGGATGTGCAAAATAGCCATTACGTTGAATGACAGGATCGATTACCTTTTTCAGGTCTTCTGGCAGGTATCTGGAGGCTAAAATAATGTAGAAAAGATGTCGCGTACCATCTTTGCACGATGGTTTATTCTTAATAAGGAACCAAGATGGAGCATAAACTTTTACTACAAATGTAGCTAAAGTTATCAAATTTTCCGATGGCGTCGCTGTTGCCACATACAGACGGAGTATTCTGTTGGCACGTGTAAGCCAACGGGCATGTGACATTTTGCCTGGAGATTTATTCGCCAGATCTTCAGGGAAATCACCTGATAGTACAGCTGTCACAATCTTGTGCAAGTACTGTTGATCTGTACTCAAATCTTGGGCCATTCCTGGAAGCATTTCTCCTTCGATGCGTTGAAATTTTTAAATAGGCAATTGTTCACAAGTTTCGAGCGCTTTACCCAATGTTCCACTGTAAGACTGAGGTCCCGAAGTACACCCGTCAAGATGGAGAAACATGTGCCTTAGAGGCAGTTCGTTCAAATGTAGTTCGGACACCGACGATACTGGAGAAGTACTAAGTTCTAAAATAGCTGACGTAGAACTAGTAGTCAATGATGTGCTTGGGCGGTTCTCTCGTTTCTGTCTTCTCGTTAAGGTCTTTTGCATTTTTTTCGTAACAGTTACATTGATTCCACCTATTACCATATTTCGAGAGGTCCGCTGATCAGTTATAAAGGTTTGTTCTTGTTTAGGGACCTTTCTATCCTTCGTACAGGTACGTTGAGCGAATTTCTTGCACTTGCAAGCTGCAATATCAAAAAGTATCTTACTGTTTTGACGAAAACTTTTTAATTCTTCCGGGGAGAGTCTCTTGATAGACTTAAGTAGATTTTTGCACTTTAGATGGTATGCTTTCAACATCTGTACGACTCTTGTGCTTGTAACTGTTGGAATAGATGCAGTTTGCCATATATTTATTATCCTTGATGTCACAATATCTGCTATTTCTGAAAATGTGGGCTCTTTTGCAGTTACCAGTTGTAATTTTAGTTGATGTCTCGTCCATTCGTAGTACTTCATTACATCTTCATAAGTAGGAAGAACGTTCAATTTAATCTCCCGAGTATCTCCAAAAAGAGGACATTTGAATGCACTCCGAGTTCTTTCCATGTTTCATACACAACAAAATGGCGCAAATGTATTAAGTAACTGGGCGCGCGGCCGTTCACTTCGACAAACAATAGCACACTGACGCGATGACACGTGTGACGTCAAATTGTCTCTCCGCGCGCTTCCCCACTCCGTGTATTTGAAGTAAATAACTTAGAATTAGGCTTTTTTTTGTATTGTGTCGAAAATAGCTGTTGTTGCAACATATCAATAAAATAAAATAGGTGTATGAATTAAAATTTCACATATTTACATGGCGTCAAACTTAAGACAAAAATCCACTTTTTTCAAATGTGCAATGACTTTGCGGAGGCAATTACTCTTAGTTAATTCACGAAATATTTTGCATGAATTAATTTAAGCCTAAATGGCACCTACTTTACACTATTACATGACCGTAAAAGGAAAAAAAATTTCGCTCCACCCTAGTCCACATCCAGTACCGAGATGCATAATTTCACATGCATATTATGTAGCAACCATAGAGAAAAAATATGCATGAACTGACATGGGATCGGTGCGGAATGTCTCGAACGAAAAAACGTGAATTCAAGAGAGGCTGACAGTAAATTCAAATTTGTGGAAAACCACTGATTCAAAGCGAAGTTGAACTACTTGAATAAGTGAAAATGGCTCCACTTAGAATCAATGAAAAAACACCGATTGTTTCAGTGAAAGAATTTCACTGATTGAATAAGTGACGTGAAAGAATTTCACTAATTGAATAAGTGACGGTCAACTGCGGGCGGAAAATTAAATACCGCTTTTATTGAATTGAGCAAAATAAAAGCTATAAATAAACTTTTTTCGTTTAGTTACTATAAATATTGCGCCATTTACCATAATATTAAAAAAGGACAAACCATTTTTGCCAGTGGTCGGGAATGAACCCTCATTACCCCCTCTTCACTTTAACACCGTTATGTCACCATCTGAGCAACGAAGGCACCGTCGATAATAAATAGGAAAATATAAGTGTTAAATTTGCTCTTCATAAGTATGTAGTTTAAAATTTTGCGCCCTTTCTGTTCCTTTTTAGTTCAATTGGTAACGCTAGGGTTGTTAAAACAAACAGTACGTATTGGTGCACTCACATCGCCATATTAAATGCAGTTTAAACCTTCAAATCGAGCGCTGTGATAATTAGGCCTACGTGAAAACGAAATGAAAGACGTGAAAACAAGATGAAGGACTGAAAGTTCATGTTACCTTGTAAAATGGTGTTGTGAAAGTCGGAACTCCAATTTTAGAAAGTATTTTGTTTTGTTTTTATTAATTTATGCTGTCTTATTTCATTTGATACACTGTTAACGGCCAGTCTTACACGTTGTTTGACGGCAATTTTTAAACGTTGTTTAACTGATCCATTAGTCAAAAAACAAGTCAGTATAAAACAATTAGTAAAATAAGTAAAATATGTGAAGGAAAACTGGCATTGTTTTAATAATTCATCAGTGAAATTTACTGATGTGACTGTTGAATCAGTCAGGTACTGTTAACTGAATGAAAAAGTAAAATTATCACTGATTCAGATTAAGAGCGTACAGTAAATAGTTCACATCTGATTCCATCGCCAAGTGGTAAGAAACGTCCTTAAAGAGCCAGACACTTGCAAGTTGTTGATTCACAGCCGACAAAATACCGCGCCGTAGACACACACCGCGCTGTTAAGGTCGACCAGCACTCAATAACACAATACCGTAGGTTTCCAATACACTGATTTACTCTCTCACTCGCTAAGCACAGCTATCCATAGCAGATTCGCTGGATAAGCACTTTAAAAAAAAATAACCCACCGATGCCCCTTTTATGAGAGTTCTCCTCTTTTCGGTAACATCCAAGCTAACACAAGCCTATTTGAAATATGTTTCTTGGAAGGGAACACATCCTCCACAACAGTAGCCGTTTTAAAAGTATTNTTAACACAAGCCTATTTGAAATATGTTTCTTGGAAGGGAACACATCCTCCACAACAGTAGCCGTTTTAAAAGTATTCGGTATGTAGCGATTCCGTGAATCGCACTGTCCATGGGGTACTCGACCTTTCTATTTATCTCCACTCGTTTGAACACACAGTGAGAATAAATTACTTTTAAATGGAGGTTGAGAGGAATACTCAACCGGATTAACAATTTTTGACGAAAAACGTCTTTAAAATCAAATGGGGTACCAGTACGGAAATTTCAATGTAACGATTGCTGGGTGATTGATTCAGATACTATAAAGTCGTGACTAATAACACGATTGAAATAAATGCCATCTCGTTTGATCGGATATGTGTCTACGCTGCGAGCATAACCAAGGGTTGGCACCACGTATTTTCGAGGCGCGGGTGGGGGCCAGCGGCGACTGACGGCAGTTTTGGGCGTGACATCGGTGTACTAGTGCGCTGGTGATGGTGTCAAACGAACGATATCACCTACACATGTTGATATAAGCCATTTAATCCTTGTATTACTTTGGATACTTAAATTTAATTCTTATATTTTAAAAAAACCTGCTCACGCTGACGTATTTTACGTAAAATCCATTTCCGTGTACCTGACACAGCCACAGCCCAAATTTTATTTTCCATTATTCTTCCGATCCATCAGGAAATTTATCTAACGTGTGGGTGCCATACATAGACTAAGGATGAGGTGGACCAACTATTAGTCTTCTGCACGTATACCTTACATTGACCCACCCCAAAGCAACAAAACTTTCAAAGTAGCATGGTCAACAATAATGGATGGGGTTGTTTATATCTTTATTTTTAAATGACAAGCACTACTATATTAATAAAATGCTTTCACCAATTTGATGTAATAAAACTGGTTTAATGAACAGGTAATAGCAAGTGTACAAACATCTCAAAGCACTTGTTCACTAAACAGTATTCTGACCTCAAATCCAATTCACACCATCTTTTGCTAGTCGTTTTCAAAGAAACGCAGTTCAATGTTGGGACATGGAGGAGGGTTGTATGCAGCCAGTGATATCGGTCTTTCTGATCTTTTGTCTGTGGTGGGGAGTGAGATGAGTCATATCAAAGAGCGTCAGGGGTTAGTCATTGCTCGTTAACTGCAGGGAATTTTGCGGACAGGAATTGGAACAAACAAAAATTGAATTAGTTAAAACTGCTCAAATCAGCCAATTAGACCACACATTTGTTGGAAATGCTTCACTTGAATCAGTAAAATTCTATTGATCATTTAATCTGCAGGTATCCACTGGTTAAAGAAATATTTCTACTCATTCCTAGTAAATCACAGTGGCATGGCAGTAAAACCTTAGTGCATTCATTTGATTCGCCATCACATAACAGTTCATTAACTAAAGATTCAATAAAATATTTATTTTGATTGTAATCAGTCATTCATATTTGGAGTGCATGTGTGAAGTGTGGCAAACACAGCCGTGAGACGGAGAGTTCCCCTTTGGTATTACCGTTTCTTCCACTGTATTATATCCCTCACTAGTTCACCATCTTATCTCCCATTTCTCCCATTCATCGGGGCTGGCCGAAGTGAGGTATGTGTTCCTTTGTTAGGGCATCCATCTTCCCTTGCCTTCTTAAATGGCTCAGCTTCTCTCATTCATTTTGATTCTAAATGAAGTGGGAACAACGTGGAAAATAACGCCAGCATCCACCGGGAAAGATAATGGAAACAACTAGGGGAAAAAACATCCTCAAATGCAGCCGGTTGGCATAGAATCCATGACCTCGAAAACTAAGTGTTGGAATGAAATCGGAACCACCTGTACAGCATATATAAATACCAAGTCAGGCAGATTGCTCATGCCTACAACATTTTTTATTTACCTAACTACGCTGTATTTATTTTTTATTTAATATTTTCATTGCCACCGAACAGCATTCAGGAATTGGGAAGATATAGGCTAGGGCCTGTATTAAGTAACCACCCCAGCATTCTCCTGGAGTGATTTCGGAAAACCATGGAAAACCTAAATCAGCAAGGCCAGAGGTGGAAATCGAACGCAGGTCCTCCCGAATGCGAGTCCAATGTTTTCAACCACAGCGCCACCTCACTCATTAATTGTCAACGCAAAAATTTCTGTACAATTAAGAATGTATTGATACATTCACTGGCATCAAAATTTGGACACCAAGCAACTGTTGGACTTTAATAAAATGTTATTGTTATTATGATACAGACAAAGTAAGTGATTATATTAATATTTTACTATGGCAATGTCCAGCTCACTTGAGGCAAAGGATCCAATAAAACAAACGCTGTGTGTTATCTGCGACATATTTGCCCACAATTATGGGGAATTAGTCCCCATATCGCGAACACTTTGACGTGGAGGAGATAGCGTCCTTATTGGTCCTATAAATGTTTAAAGGGCCATAAATGAGGTCATCAGGTACGCCAGATAAGAGGTGAAGCATGGCGTAGACACTGGTGGTAATCCAGGGCTGTGTGCGGACGGAAGTTATTTTGCTGGAAACTGGCTCCTGGTACATAGCCAGGAAAAGTTACGTATCGGTGCACAGGATGGCTTTAACATACTATTACGAATTTAAGTGACACGAGTATCATTGTCGGTAGTGAGCGACTATCACATCTGATGGATCCTCAGAGCATCACGCCATTTGTATGGGACGTGTGGAGCTTTAAAGTGACAGAGGGCTTGGTTGTCCAAACTGTGACAATGCTGTCATCCATTACTAAAGAAAAAACTGATTTTGGGCTATAGATAAAGCGTTACCAGTCCGCAGCATTCCACGAACTCTGTTGGGAGTACTGCAAACGTTTCGGCCAGAGATGTGGAGTTCTAGTGAAGTTGCCACACATCACTGGATGGTGGACAATGAAGCCACTTTCTCTGTTCATGATCGTCTGACTGCCAACTGGTTCTTCATTCTGTTGGTACGTCGGGGCCTTCCGAAACTAGTCCTCTGTGTGTGGGTACTTTTACCTATGCGTGACTCCGTACACAACATGATTATGAAGGCCATATTGTCTACACCGTTTAAAAAAAATACTTTATCTTACGGAAAAGTGCTGGTAAAAAATTATCCGTAGGTGTCTGTAAACTCTCCGCAAAATTTCAGACACATTCAGTTTCGAAAACTGACTTTCCGTAATTTTCGCAAAACATTCCGTGATTTCACGTAACCGCTCCGTTAATTTCCTAGTTAGTTTTTTGTACTTCCAGTTTAAAATTAAAAGAGATAATGAAAAAGTGTTTAATTTTGGTTGTGCGGGTGTTCTACTGTGCATAAAAACATATTTAAGAATCTAAAACATTTTATACTTAAGCAATATTTGAA
Organism: Clitarchus hookeri; assembly: GCA_002778355.1. Lineage (NCBI taxonomy): Eukaryota > Metazoa > Arthropoda > Insecta > Phasmatodea > Phasmatidae > Clitarchus > Clitarchus hookeri. Next base: position 200,481 of record NQII01003237.1, on the reverse strand, counting down.
CCCGAGTCAAAATATTACAAGTCGATAATTCTGACTCTCACCTACAACGCTTACATGATATTTGTGGTATATCTTTGGTATTTCTATACTCACATAAGAAATATTTTCAGTTTCATATTATAGTTAGTGTATTTGAAGTGTTGTTAAATGATACAGACTACTGATGCTACTTTTTAACGTTTGAAAGATTAGGCATGAATGGCGTGGATAACCTTTCTGCCACAGAAGCGATAATTTTGTGGTTACAGTGGCAAAAAAAAAAAAGCTTTGCATAGACGCGGCATTGTTCGTTCCCGAAACCCGAAGCTATTGGGAAGTACGGAGACTTTCCGTGTTTTGTATTTACGGACTTAACTCCGTTTTTCATCATTACGGAATGAGTTTCTGTATATAACCTGCACATTTCCGTAAGATTGACATAAATATACGGACACTTTTAACAGTGTAAGTGACGGGCATCTGAGCGCAACGTTCACACTGCTTTAGAAGCCCCATGGCTTCGCTCGAGCTCCATCTGTTGTTCGTACCGAAGTACCTTGCATATATTAAGCTTGCTTTTCTCTGAGTTATCACGCATAGCAACTGTTTTACACGCCGAAACGTATTTGCTTATCTGAGGATTGCATATTTACGCTACACGTAGAGTGGTGTCGTACGACGACTTACGACCGTCTTTATGCGTCACCACTCAAAAGTTTTAAACCAACTTCCCTCGTTTAACGAATTAGTATATACGATGCGCATGTTTTTGTGACAATGATTAAATAATGCAGCACCTCGCTCCATTATAAACTGTTTAAGAACGGATAGCATACTTTCTTTGGGGCGGTAGTGGTGTTCGATCATGCAGCGTGTGCGTATGCTAGTAAACGTCTTCGTATGTGTAGAGTCGTTAAACCAAGACCAAAACCACTCTAACTTTTACTAATGTAGTGCCCATTGAGGACAACAAACCATAATTTGTCTACAGATACATACACCTAGATTTAAAATTATTACGCATCAAAAACCCCAAAAAGAAAAAAAGTCAGCTATGACCCGTTAAATGCTTCGTCTAAGACAGCAGCTACAGAAAAAAATTTTAATTTGACAATTTTTTTTTTGTTAGGATGTTATGATTTGCCAAATCCAAACGCTTTGTTATTACTTTATCGGTAATGATTCTAACAACCGATGAAATATTTAAAATAAAAATATTATCCGATTTTGAATCATCATGTTATTTGGGTCAGTTTTGCCAACATGAAGTAAAACTAGTCTAATCGACAATTTTTAAATATTTTTTATGATAATAAAACTTTTACTTTCTGAGTCGTAGAAGTGAAGTGATTTTTTCAAAAATATTTATGTGCGAGAGTATTAATATTTGTTTAAGGTTTCTTTATGAAAAATAATTTTAATACATTTTCGAATTTATAATTTATAGTGATGTACATAAGTGCTAAAAGTGGACAAATGTAGCGGCCTCAATTCACGGTTAGCAATATTTTTCATTACAATTTTGTGGATAATGAATACGCTGTTTAAAAAAAATATATTGTTCAGTAGCTTACCTAGATAACTATTTATTGAAATTTTATTTTACAGCAATTTAGCAAATGTTAAAAAAATGGCACGTGAAAGTTTTCCAAACAGTCTTGTAATTTGATTAGAATGCATATTTTATACAATATTACGCATTCATTTCGAATATTTTTTTTTGCATTTTAAGATAATCTTGTATAATTAAGTACATTTTTTTATTACGGAGATATAGTACATATTAGATCGCAACATGGTAATCACTTTTCTCTGAATTCCGCCGTTTACAAAGGTTGCTATTGTGCGCTTATCAAAAACTTTTGTATATTTCTCTTTACTTTATTTTTCCATGGAATTTNTTTGTATTTACGGACTTAACTCCGTTTTTCATCATTACGGAATGAGTTTCTGTATATAACCTGCACATTTCCGTAAAATTGACATAAATATACGGACACTTTTAACAGTGTAAGTGACGGGCATCTGAGCGCAACGTTCACACTGCTTTAGAAGCCCCATGGCTTCGCTCGAGCTCCATCTGTTGTTCGTACCGAAGTACCTTGTATATATTCAGCATGCTTTTCGCTGAGTTATCACGCATCGCAACTGTTTTACACGTCGAAACTTTTTCGCTTATCTGAGGATTGCATATTTACGCTACACGTATAGTGGTGTCCTACGACGGCTTACGACCGTCTTTATGCGTCACCACTCAAAAGTTTTAAACCAACTTCCCTCGTTTAACGAATTAGTATATACGATGCGCATGTTTTTGTGACAATGATTAAATAATGCAGCACCTCGCTCCATTATAAACTGTTTAAGAACGGATAGCATACTTTCTTTGGGGCGGTAGTGGTGTTCGATCATGCAGCGTGTGCGTATGCTAGTAAACGTCTTCGTATGTGTAGAGTCGTTAAACCAAGACCAAAAACACTCTAACTTTTACTAATGTAGTGCCCATTGAGGACAACAAACCATAATTTGTCTACAGAGACATACACCTAGATTTAAAATTATTACGCATCAAAAACCCCAAAAAGAAAAAAAGTCAGCCATGACCCGTTAAACTAACCGACCAATGCTTCGTCTAAGACAGCAGCTACAGAAAAAAATTTTAATTTGACAATTTTATTTTTGTTAGGAAGTAATGAGTTGCCAAATCCAAACGCTTTGTAATTACTTTATCGGTAATGATTCTAACAACCGATGAAATATTTAAAATAAAAATATTATCCGATTTTGAATCATCATGTTATTTGGGTCAGTTTTGCCAACATGAAGTAAAACTAGTCTAATCGACAATTTTTAAATATTTTTTATGATAATAAAACTTTTACTTTCTGAGTCGTAGAAGTGAAGTGATTTTTTCAAAAATATTTATGTGCGAGAGTATTAATATTTGTTTAAGGTTTCTTTATGAAAAATAATTTTAATACATTTTCGAATTTATAATTTATAGTGATGTACATAAGTGCTAAAAGTGGACAAATGTAGCGGCCTCAATTCACGGTTAGCAATATTTTTCATTACAATTTTGTGGATAATGAATACGCTGTTTAAAAAAAATATATTGTTCAGTAGCTTACCTAGATAACTATTTATTGAAATTTTATTTTACAGCAATTTAGCAAATGTTAAAAAAATGGCACGTGAAAGTTTTCCAAACAGTCTTGTAATTTGATTAGAATGCATATTTTATACAATATTACGCATTCATTTCGAATATTTTTTTTTGCATTTTAAGAGAATCTTGTATAATTAAGTACATTTTTTTATTACGGAGATATAGTACATATCAGATCGCAACATGGTAATCACTTTTCTCTGAATTCCGCCTTTTACAAAGGTTGCTATTGTGCGCTTATCAAAAACTTTTGTATATTTCTCTTTACTTTATTTTTCCATGGAATTTNTTTTACAAAGGTTGCTATTGTGCGCTTATCAAAAACTTTTGTATATTTCTCTTTACTTTATTTTTCCATGGAATTTGTTGGTTGTTGCTAACAAACAGGAATGCAGAGAGAAAGGACGCCGATGTATGCATGGTAAATGTAAAATACTCTTCAGAGTTCCTAATGGCTTTTGAACTACACTAAAATAAAACTTAAAATTTTTATTATTTTTTAACACGTGCACAAAATGGTGCACCATAAACTTATTCATATTTTCAAAAAGTTGATATATGTTAGCAGAAGTTGAAGAGTAACGGCCAACTCAAATAATTTCTTTATAAGTTGTCGTTAAATTATGAACAGATGAATTTGTTTTCCTCTCATATTTTGTCACCAGTACAATGTAGAGTACGAAAAATTTTATAACACGTGATATTATGTTAATATTTCGTAAGTTGAAAGGCAGTTAACGGTTTCCTCCTGACAAACCAATATCATATCTTCATTTTCATTGTGAACTTTTTAAGTTGCTGTGATACTACGAGTTATTAAGTAATGTGCATATTATAAATGTTGTATATAAAATAAGTTTCAAGATTTATGAATGAATAATTGATTATTATTACCGCATCCGATGTTTTTATGTATTCCGGATAATGCTAAAAAGTCCAACCACATGGAATTTAAATCTAGAAATCTCCGAAACATTTGCTGCCAGACATCACTTCAGTATGGAAACAATTTAGCCAGTAACAATGGAACATAAAACATGGTTGGTCAAATATAACCTACCTCGACTTATTTAAAGAGCCTTTTGGAGTTCGTAATTCGCAAAGTATCGGATAACCATCGTCGCAAATATTGCGCTGACTCTAAATGTTTTCAGAAACGTAAATAAGTTTAAAAATAAGTTTCGATCTATGATATCGATAAAATGAAGTTTTGTGAGGAGGCTCTTGCATGAACGTCGTACGAGTCTCCTGTTGTCGCTGTTCACGTGGCGTTGTGACGTTGCATCGCAATGTGTTGCGCACACCTATTTCCCACAAATGTTAGAGAATGCAACCAGCATTGCGATGTATGCATATTACAAAAAATTCGTACATACAGCCTTTGCAATCCTGCGTTTTTTTCTTGCATATGTTTTATTCTTTGATATGTATGAAGATCCAAACAGCACACAAAATATGCACTTTTTTATATTTCGATATAAAGATTTAGTCAATTTTGGTGCATAATATATATTGACATTTATTGTTAATACGGAATGNTTTTTATATTTCGATATAAAGATTTAGTCAATTTTGGTGCATAATATATATTGACATTTATTGTTAATACGGAATGAAAAATGTTATCTGTATATGAAAAAAGTAGTTGATAATAAGTGTCAAGTGTTATCTCGCAGTTGAGAGAGAAAGTATTGTAATTAATAACTGTGTTGCTCTTAAACGGTTCAGCGTTCATAGATATCCCTTCAAGAGATTTTACNAGAAAGTATTGTAATTAATAACTGTGTTGCTCTTAAACGGTTCAGCGTTCATAGATATCCCTTCAAGAGATTTTACTGTCACGAATNTATCCCTTCAAGAGATTTTACTGTCACGAATGAGCGAGTGTTTCATCATTAGTACAATCTCGTAGATGGTTGCCTAATTAAATTGATCACACCGGCCGAACTCGCGAAGACCTTCGCAGCATCCCTTTGGCGAGTGTCCCACGCTNTAATTAAATTGATCACACCGGCCGAACTCGCGCAGTTGAGCGAAGGCGGGCGTAATTATCAGTCTCGTTGGTTCTGCGAAGGTCGTCACAGACTCCCTGCTCAGCGACGATGCACGTTGCTTGGATCCAGGGGCAACTACCTCGCGTCCCGGACATCCCCTCCACGTCTCAGCGAACCAGCGACTTCAGCGGATCCCCGAGATTTCGCCAACTACCCGATCACTGGCCAGCTCCTCTCTTAAGGGCGTTGCCCACGAAAATATTTATGTTGTATTTGTACGATATATTGTTTAAATTATAGACATTATGTGAGATTACTTTTACCCTTTGAAAAAATATCGTACGCCTAGTTTTTCCATAAATACATGTCAAAATAACAATTTTACAGTTTTAGGAATGCAAATATAATGAAAAATAACTTAAATACATAAATAAGACAGTTCGCACTGAAAGAAGATGCAAAGAGGTACTTTAAGACATGTATGAAAGAGTACAAATAAATATTTTTGCAATTTTTTAAAGTCCCGAAAGTTGGAGAATATATTTTTGATTTGTGTCTGGCCATGATTTTTTATAAAATAAAATTTTTATAGATATTTAAAATTTATTAATATAATACCTTTAAGTTGTCATTATTAAATTTTCTGCAAATAGTTGCGATATAAAAGAAAATGTATATGAGAAAAAGTAGTCACAGATAACGTAGTAAAACTACAAAAAAACAATTTTTTTTGTGGCCAACGCATTTAAGATCCACCTTGATCAGAGATGATGCTCTTTACTCTGAAAGAAGATCAGCAGACGAGTGACAAAGGCACCGGCATTCTATACCGTCATCAGAGTATTCTGTTAGTTTATTACAATTCTGTTTGTTGCGGGGAACGATACAAATATGTCGATGGATCGGTACCAAGCGTAGATGACTGTGTTCCAGGAAATAAACTTTTGATTGTAGATGAACACTGGAAGTCATGTAAACAAAATAATTTAAACGTTTAAAATAATTACAAATAAATCAGCACAATCGTCTATCCGCTACATGGTTGCTAATGAAAGAAAATCTAATATCCTGTGGGCACTTTAAGTGACAAAATATGGATGCGGCCACACCACCATGAACGGACATTCTAATGGCCTCACTCTGAGGCCAGAATTCCTTGAATAAGCAACCTGAAACAGGTAAGTGCGTCAAGTAAAATACAAACGAAAACACAACTAAGCTGTCGATAGAACGTGTGGGCTGTCGAATTTAGACTGGTAATGAACAGACACAAAGTGAGGGGTAACAGACCTCACGAAAAGACAAGTAATAACAGTTTGCCTAAATCACGCGCTGAATGCGTGACTACGCCGGTAAAACTGCACACAGCTACGCCTGCACAACCGCAGGCGCGAGGAAGCGCCTGCGCTGTATGGTAGCTGCTACTAGTAGCTGCTACTAGTAGCTACCATACACCCTACAGATGAAGAACCTGCATGAAGCCCGGCTTGGCTGGCGACTAAAGCGACTCTAAGTCACTCTGAAATCACGCAATAAAATTAATTGTAAATCTAATCACTGNCTCTAAGTCACTCTGAAATCACGCAATAAAATTAATTGTAAATCTTATCACTAAGGCAAATGAAACCAAAAAATTATAAATAATTAACGAGGTGAGCGTTTATAAATGTTAAAGCTTAAATTCAGAATAATTTATTTAAATATAAGTTGTGTGATATATAAGTACAGCACAAAATAAGCTTATTTAAAAATGGAAAATATAATTATAATTTTTTAATTTAAGAATAAACTATTATGGACTTAATTTATTAAAATAATCAATAAAACAAGGCATAAGGCCAATATATTAAATTTACTTAATTATGTTGGTAGAATAGCACTTGACTGAAAATTAGGGATCAGTAGTTTTAAATAAAGAAAATTTCAATGTCCCATAATATAAATATTAAAATTCTTAGAATTTTAAAATACGTTAATGGCCATTAAACTGTGTCGACTGCCAACTGTAATAAATTAATACTCAAATGTGATAGTTTTCTTATACAAAATTCATTATACACCAGTTCTACGAATAGAGTACATATTTAATGTGAAAAATATGCGCATCTGCACACCTACCTAGTGTACCTGATATAGCAAGTCAGGCTTGTGTGGCGTCTAGTATATCACGTCGTGTATAAGGCCGTATAGAATCTTGAAAAACAGCAAGTACAGAAGCTGTAATTGTGTAATATTGGTTTAAAGAGTCTTTTTTTTATTTGGCGAAGGGGCTGAATCGGTGATCTTTCCCGCCCAACGCACAAAATTAATCATTTATGACCACCGAAAACCGAGGCCATTTAATCATGAGGTTGTCTCATTTCAAATATTTTTTTTTGAGCGGGACTCTGCAACGTGAAACGCCGAAATGAAACTAAAGCTTGTGGCTTAAGTGTCGATGCGGTTATCCATCCGAGATCCCACCACGACAAATAAGGTTCGTTGACCGACGGATCCGAGTCCGCAGTTTCGCATGCCATTAACTTGGCTGACGTTGCTGATGAGCCGTGGGGTTTCCAAATATCCCCTACAAGTTCATTTAGCCATTGTCCTGTCTTTTACGTACATAATGTTTCGTAGCTATTGGCACAGCTAAGAAGTCTGGCACTTTGGCATGAACTGCCCCAGTCCGAAGATGCCCTTACATACATATGTTATAACTATGAGCAATAAAGTTGACTGTATCCATTGTTGAATATAAGAATATCAACAAAAGAAAGATACCAGCTTCACACAAATCCCAGATAGTCAACATCAAATAATAAGCAACTATAGAAGAACATGAAGAAACGAGAGACAGGAGAATAGGATTCTACAACCACAATGAACGCAACATCAACTGAAATAGCGAATCGGAGAAAAAAACAATCTCCGAGTACACGGTGCGCCAATGAAAATGAAAACACAAGGGAACGCTAATTATAATATAAGACAACGCAGTTATAACGAATATAAATCTCGAAAAATTATTTACCTGTCAGAACTTATGGAAAAGATGAAAAAAATAGAAAGTACGACCAAAATTAACACAGAGAAATGAAAAACTACAATAATAAGAGTCACTGTCAATGGACACAACAAGACAAAAACCACCACTCAGTACAGATAACTAAACAATACGTCACCCGAAGAACCAACAGGACAGTAACGAAAACCCAGTGCAGATAAGGTAAATAAGACTTCACAATGTTTCAGGGCCTGAAATCTGTTCACTTCCTCAGTAAGACACTTGGTGCACTAGACAGAAGAAGTTAACTTTTTGTTTTTAATTTTATTTCTGGTAGTGGATATAGTACATTAAAATTTTCATAGAAATCCTGCAAAACCATTGTCATTAAACTTTAAAGATACATATGTTTTATTTCGGAAACATACCTAACCGAAACATATAATCTCTTCACTCTTAGTTCATTCCTGAAATCAACAGCAATAAATAATGTATCATAATATTTTTATCGTTTAGCGAACATTTACTATACATTTTAGGAACTATTTTTTAGCCTTATTAATTTCACAATACAGGATATCTGTAGTGTCCTTATTTACAATTTAACCAATTGGTAACAAAAATCTATACTCCAAGCATATCTTGTTTTAAATGATACATGTATTTCGAAAAGCATTGTGCTATATTCACCCTGTCAGCAATGTCTTAACACACGCCATTTCAAACCCTTGNGTACATTAAAATTTTCATAGAAATCCTGCAAAACCATTGTCATTAAACTTTAAAGATACATATGTTTTATTTCGGACACATACCTAACCGAAACATATAATCTCTTCACTCTTAGTTCATTCCTGAAATCAACAGCAATAAATAATGTATCATAATATTTTTATCGTTTAGCGAACATTTACTATACATTTTAGGAACTATTTTTAGCCTTATTAATTTCACAATACAGGATATCTGTAGTGTCCTTATTTACAATTTAACCAATTGGTAACAAAAATCTATACTCCAAGCATATCTTGTTTTAAATGAGACATGTATTTCGAAAAGCATTGTGCTATATTCACCCTGTCAGCAATGTCTTAACACACGCCATTTCAAACCCTTGCCGTTATTATAACTAGTGACATATATGACAATGAAAAATTTCCTTTTCTGACAAACGCTTCCCACAACGCTTGACGGGTGCGTACTGATATGTAGTTATACTGTGTATGCGAATCAATGCGCAAGGTTTTTAAATATAGTTTCATCTTCACTGAAACACACCCGTACATGTCAAAATGTTGTATCACATTCGCAGGAGCATTGCTTATGTAATACAGCTACGCGCTTCTGTGAAGCAGTCGTGCATTTTGCCTTTATATCGGCGATGATATGGACATGGCTTAATTCGACCACCTGCCTGAACCCGCCATCGCATACAAAAGTTCAACCACGCCAGTGGGCAGTGGATTTCAGCAATTGCGAAGTGACTGCCCAAATCCGGCGTTAGTGGTCACTAAGAACGAGGCCGAGTTTGTTCTGTGGTGCGCGGATATAGTCCTTCATAACTGTGCTCTTGATATAAATACATAAGTTAACAGAGTGTTGTATACAAATTCTCATCATTCAACTGTAGCAGTACTGCTTCATTGCCGAATTTGGTAGAAATCTGTCAATTGTTACTCGAGAAATTACATAAAGTCGCGCTATCGTACAAAATTGCATACATAAGTGGTTGTTCTTTGGTTTATACGATTATTGTTGTAGTACTTTCAGCGTACAAACTTTTGTTGAAATTGGTTGAACAGTATGGTTGTTATACCAAATGTATTATCGCTATTTTGAAAATAAATGTCTTATTAAGTTTACTTACTGACATTTACCTGGCAAATCAGAGTACTACTTAGTTACATGCTAAATTTGGCAAAAATCGGTTCCGAGATATTACATAAAAGCTTTATTTTTTATGTGGTGCTATCTTCCTAAATGGCAGACCCACAACATTATTCACCCCTCTATTCAGTGCTTACAACTTGCGCTGTCAACATACAAAATTTAATTAAAATCGGTTGAATGGTTTACGAGATACGAAATATCGCCCCAAATTTTAAAATGGTCACTATTTTTCTGAGTCTTGGGTCTTGAGTAAAGAGAATTGAGTAAAAGGGCCTTGAGACTTAGGTTTTCAAAACTCAAGACTCAATACATAAGGGTCATGAATCTTAGGTCTTATGTATTGAGTCTTGAGTTTTGAATCTTGGGTCATCGGTCTTGGGTTATGAGTCTGGATTATTGAGTCTATGGTATTGAGTAAATGTTATTGAGTCATATGTCTTGAGTCAAGGGTCTTGAGTCTTGAGTCAAGTGTATTGAGTTAAGGGTTTTTAGTCGTGCGTCTTGGGTCCTTGAGTCTTAGGACGTAGGTCTTGAGTCAAAGTCCTTGAGTCTTGATTCTCGGGTCTTGTGTCTTGGGTCTTTGATCGTGGGTCATGGGCCTCGAGTCTTGAGTCAAGTGTTCAGGGAGTTTTGGGAATCAGTTGAAAATATTTGGAAATTTTCTGGGATTTTATGGTTTTTCTACATTTTTTGGAACTTTTTGTGTTCAAGGTCATCCAAGATCACCAGGCACAGGTTCAAGTTGAAGGGTGGAGGTCAAGATCACATTCAAAAAATGAGCCCCTGAAATTCTTCCAATGGACAGTTTTTTTTAAAAGGGGCTCGTTTATGAAAATGAGGGAATATGTGCTTTTGAGGGATTAACAGGAGGTTTTAAGGGATAAAGAGAAATTTTCAGAGAAAAATGGATTTTTTAAGAGTAAATTGGAAAATTAAGAGGGGAAAAGAAAAATTCTGAAAGGGAAATTAAAAATAAAAGGAAATTCATGATGGCGTTAGCTGGCGATTGGCGCATATCCCAGATCCCCTTTTGCCAGACTTCCCATTTGTCTAATACTAATATATATATATATATATATATATATATATATATATA
>NQII01003237.1:0-178647 GCA_002778355.1 Clitarchus hookeri | reverse complement strand
TTTTTTAACAAGGCTATATGAACAACACAACTGCTAGTAAAAATTCGAGACACTTTCAGCTGCTATTTTATATTATTGTGTAAGAGGTTGTTGTTAGAGTATTCCGTTGCATTCTGCTGAAGTCTGTATTTCACAATATTACGTATTTCGTTTTACGCTAAAATGTATTCACAACTCGTACTGAAATACGTGTAGAAGACAGGAGAATGTCAAGTCATTTCTATTCCTTAAGATGTTATACAAAGGTCTGGCGTACACATTACTAAGTGACAAGATTCCCGATTCTGATGCGAGTGTTAAGATCTCATACTTAGCTGGAGTGGGACATCTCAATATGAACTTCACAGGGCGGATGTTGAGGTAGGCAATACTGTGATCAGATATTACTCCATTACGATCTCATCTCATATCGTGCATTCATTATTCTTACTGAAACACTAGATCTTACCTTTGTATTGGACATATTTAGCTCAACTATACTGACNCTTTGTATTGGACATATTTAGCTCAACTATACTGACCCTGCTTCAGGTAAAGAAGGTAATTCATTCTACGTTTCTAAGCTATAAAATAAAAACGAAATGTACCAGTATACATTTCTATAGTCATGCAAACGTGCGTCTACTTAACAATTGTAAAAGTTACAAACATGATTTTGTAAATTTTTTATATTGTTCACAATCATATGAGCAGTACTCATGATCAAAACTTGCCGACACGAANCTGCTGAAGTCTGTATTTCACAATATTACGTATTTCGTTTTACGCTAAAATGTATTCACAACTCGTACTGAAATACATGTAGAAGACAGGAGAATGTCAAGTCATTTCTATTCCTTACGATGTTATACAAAGGTCTGGCGTACACATTACTAAGTGACAAGATTCCCGATTCTGATGGGAGTGTTTAGATATCATACTTAGCCGGAGTGGGACATCTGAATATGAACTTCACAGGGCGGATGTTGAGGTAGGCAACACTGGGCTCAGATATTACTCCATTACGATCTCATCTCATATCGTGCATTCATTATTCTTACTGAAACACTAGATCTTACCGTTGTATTGGACATATTTAGCTCAACTATACTGACCCTGCTTCAGGTAAAGAAGGTAATTCATTCTACGTTTCTAAGCTACCAAATAAAAACGAAATGTACCAGTATTCATTTCTATAGTCATGCAAACGTGCGTCTACTTAACAATTGTAAAAGTTACACACATGATTTTGTAAATTTTTTATATTGTTCACAATCATATGAGCAGTACTCATGATCAAAACTTGCCGACACGAANAACATGATTTTGTAAATTTTTTATATTGTTCACAATCATATGAGCAGTACTCATGATCAAAACTTGCCGACACGAACGTACGCAGCCATATGCCGACGGTTTGTGCTGCGTGTCTCGCGAGGGGCAGACGGCTTACATGGAAAACCTTTATTCCGAGGAAGACTGACGTCAGTTCGGGCGTTGGAGGTTGACAAAGTAGGACCTCCCTCTTCCATCTATGCCACCGTCATCTTTCAATTCGAACAGAAAGTTCCACTTGTGGGAAAAAGATACTGCGGTGTGAGGCTTGAAGTGCTCAGCCACCACGCTTATCTGAAATCTCACGCTTTCCTCCCACAAACAACACGTTACACGCTGGAGAACGATAGTAATAATAATAATAGTGATATACGACTACACAAGACATCGCCCCGTCGGCAATAATCTTGTTGTTCTTAATGTATTTTTATTGCTTTTAAACAGTGTCAGAGGTAGTTATTGCATATTGGGGCNGGCAATAATCTTGTTGTTCTTAATGTATTTTTATTGCTTTTAAACAGTGTCAGAGGTAGTTATTGCATATTGGGGCCATTTGAATAAATCGTTCATATATTTTAGTTCAAGATGTAACATTGTGTTGTAACATTTTTAACAACTGAAAATTTTGCGAAGCAAGTATAATCGCACTACAGTTTTAATTCAGGTGATGAGTTATAGTTATNTTTTTAACAACTGAAAATTTTGCGAAGCAAGTATAATCGCACTACAGTTTTAATTCAGGTGATGAGTTATAGTTATATAGTAAATCAACAAGCTTCTAGCTTGTGAGTTACGCTGTATTAGATCATAGCTGTCCTTTTATAATTTCATGTGAATAAAAGGAAGGGCATATATAACACTATTTATAGTATTCGTAGTGTTTGTTACAAAGTAGGTAGCTCACCTAATTTTCCCAATTTTTTTTTAACGAAAACTTGGCCATAATATCTGGTTTAGATATTATACAATGAAATACATTAAGTATAAGGAAGGCTTGCATAAAACTTACACGCGCGTGTTAACTGTTTCATCAATTAATAGAATACATTTTTTTTATATTTCAGAGATGAGTCTAATACTAATTTGCGATGTCCCTTACAAAAACCATTATTTATAAATAGTNATTTTTTTTATATTTCAGAGATGAGTCTAATACTAATTTGCGATGTCCCTTACAAAAACCATTATTTATAAATAGTTCGATATTAAATATATAGGATAACGCTTCAAATAAAGTATATTTGTTGTTTTTATACCAGGTGTTACATTAGCAATCAAAGAATCAGTGTTTTACAAAACATATATACATACCTACACATACAATGCATACAAACTCCCATATAAAAAATATATATATATATAGAAGTAATTTTTTTAATGAGATATTTCTACGTTTTATAAATTAAAGGGAAATTAACGAAAATAATTTGAGTGAAGACATTTGGGTGGCTCTTAACAGCGAGATCTTGAGGGCCGAACGATAAGAAGTTATCAAACTGTTTAATTAAATTGCAGTGAACTTAATTAATTTTGATAAACTTTTTGTACCGTCGCTTATTGAAACCTACAGTTTTAAGTTTCCAGTATTGTGGCATAGAGCACATTACATTTACAGATATGTTACATTAACATACCCAAACACTGTAAATGTATAAATCATTAAAGGTATTGAATTATAAAACACCATCTATTCTTGTTAGAAAGTTTAACGTATTTTTAACCCTTAATTTTGCAACTTTATGTTTCAACAGCTATTATGATCACCACTATCAGCAATTAGCCCCTCTTGTTTCTATGTTGCTTGTTTTACAGCACTTTCAGATATTCAAAATATTGCTCGCGGGGATGTTGGTGTATAAAAAATCACAGAAAATTATTTCTGTATTTTGTTTTGTTTTTGGGCATATAATATTTCTTTTAGTTCACGCTGCACAGTAAAAATGCTTGAAAACAACCAACCCTAAAGGGTATTTATGCTCATAGAGATAGTATGAATTGAAATATACATATAAACATATTAATTATTCCAGAACAATGCATAACACCGCTGCAGCACGCAAACAAAAATTTAATAGTCGGCCAGAACAAGGTTGTAATCAACCAACTTGTGCCTTTTGTGGTATATCATAATTAATGTCTTAGAAAACATATTTTATTATCATTGCTAGTATAGGAATGTACACACTTACGTATGTGAATTTGAAGTAATATAGAAGTATTCGTTAGTTTGTGTAGACCTCAAAGGTACGAAATTTAACATATATTATTAAACAAAGTAGAACAAGGTTGTTAACAACAACACCCCGGAATAGGTGGCCAATGATTGTGAAACTTTGTGACTGCAACATACAGGTACAGTTCCTGGGTCATCAGCAGATATCCGTATCCATTGTGCAGGTGTGTTGTTTTAAAGTTGGGATACTTTCAGAAAGATTTATCCAAATTGCTCATACCTCTGGTGTCGGATGACTGCATGTCAATCACGACAAATGGTTTACTTGGACACGATGAAACGATTACTTCATTCCAGTTCATAGGTGTCAGTGGCATGTGGTGAAGTGTTTCAAGGTAACCTGGTGCTTGCTCAGTGCTGTACACACTCGGCGCACGCAGCAAGAACCAGTAACCAAAGTGGAGCAGGGAGAAAATGAATACACTGCGGCCAATCACGAGAGAGCGGTGAGGCGCCCATTACACATGTGCTGTGACGTCAACTACACTACTACGTTTGAGTAGCCTATGTGTAATCTAGCAAACGATTAGGTTAAGCACAGAGCAAAACAAAGGTTGCCTTGCAACTGTTCCCCAAACGCCACGTATTGGTACATAAACAACAGCAATTTTATTTTAACGTTCAATCAATGCAAAGCCTCCATCACATTGTAGTTAAATACGTCATGTTAATATAAATGTTTGGTTAATTTTTGTGAAGAGTGATAAGGTACTTCAATAGTAATAACATGAGCCAGTTGTTATTCTCATAGACTAAAGATAAGGTAGACGGCTTAACCGTCTTCTGCGCATGTACCCAACATTGACCTACCCCAATCATACACAACTGTCAAAGTCGCATGATCAACAGTGATGAAAGTGTTAGTTTATGTTTTAATTTCAAAATGACAAGTAATTTTACATGAATAAAATACTTTTACTAATTTGAATGAAATCAAACTATATAATAAATTAATAAGAGGAAGTATAAATACATCAGAAAGCATTTGTTTACAAATCAGTTTTCGAACCAAAAATCCAAACCATGCCGTTTTCGCTACACGTGTTGGCAGGTATGCAGTTCAATGCTGGGCACGGAGATTAGTTGTGTGCAGCCAGCGAGATCGGTCTACCTCATCTTTAGTCTATGGTTATTCTGGCCGATGCATCTGTCTGACCATATCACTGGTGCTCTCTGTCCTCCTTGTGTATATAAAGAGTAACTTTCGGTTACTCGTTATATACTTCAAAAGGCAAGACAATGTTTTTGCTGACCCACGTTTTGCTACACTTTCGTGCCAGAAACACGTGGTTTGCGCATTGTCCCAGCATTACGACTGCCGTTGGTAAAAAACAGAGGAATGAGATGACAAGGGACAAAAGAGCACGTGTTGTAAATCAATATAAAGCACAACATGATCGTTATGGATTATTGCCTTTTCTGCATCTTGTGCCATTGTTTGAAATGCACTCTCAGCTTTCATATGGTGAAGTTGATGTATATTAATACCTCTTTTAGCTTCCTCTGAATCAGCGTATATTAACTGAGTGCACATTTTATAACAATGAGAGTATGAATCCGACGTAGGAAGACCAACTCTGATGTTTAATGCCGATCAAAATATATTTCTGAAAGCTAGAAGAAAGGCATTGTTTTTCTGATAAATGCCTTGCGTAATGGCTTTCTTGTTTTGGAAGAGATTTGGTGTCATTTCGGATGGCATCTTTCACTTGATAGGGACAGAATTTGGATGATTTCTATGTTAATATAGGAGTTCTCCACTTTTCAGTTTCTCCTATAGCTTTTTGATTCTGCGAGCAGTTACAGAGTTAACATTCCACAGTTTTCTTCTTACATACCTGGTAGATCCTTCCCGGCGGTACTTTCAGAAGATATGGAAAACTACAGTGTCTCTTTGAAATGGCTTCTTCAACAGTCCTCCGTTTAATATCCTCTAATTTTAAACATTGTTGGTCTAGGAGAGCGGCCTGATTGCTGTAGTCTAAACAATAAATGTCGAGAAACCGTTTGTTTTTGTTAACCATCGAGATTTCCCCGCATTCATGAGAAGTGACAAACACGAACCTGAAAGTTAGAGTAGAAAGGTACATTTCAACTTCGTCGTATCCAAATGCTCCTACACAAACTCACAATGTAAG
Organism: Clitarchus hookeri; assembly: GCA_002778355.1. Lineage (NCBI taxonomy): Eukaryota > Metazoa > Arthropoda > Insecta > Phasmatodea > Phasmatidae > Clitarchus > Clitarchus hookeri. The sequence goes on along the minus strand of NQII01003237.1, from coordinate 172,962 downwards.
ACTTAAATAAAAACATTTATCACATACATCTTGGTAACGTATTTTCCTTGGAATTGCTGTCTGATGAACATAACAACAGATTAGAAAACCTATTTAGTATTTGTGCATAAATGCGGTTAGGTTTGACAGTGAAATGACACATAAAGTACTAAATCCATATAAAATAAGAAAAGTATATTATATACCGTGTTTTTAAACATTGTCATGAAGAGTCAATAACGTATTAATGTGCGAGACACTATTGTGTTATCAGAGGTTACAACCTTGTTCTACTTACATCACGTGGAGATTATTTTCCAGGCACATGTCCACCTCTCTTGGATAAATAAATATACATATATATATATATATATATATATGCATTTCGAACTTCCCTAAGAAGTTTGCTCTTCCCATCAAGCCATTCATCCATGTTTATTTTCCTCCTTCTACTTTTATTCACGTGTTTTTGTGCCCTGGACGAAAACATCACTACCTTGGTGTCCGCCATCGTTGCGACTGTGACAACCTTGTTCGAAAGAGACAACTGTCACCAGACAAATGAAGGGTAGTAAACACCCCATACTGACACAACACCGATACCAACTGTAGAGGACTTCACAAACAACCATGTTTCATGCTTAACTCAGCATACCGACGAATTAGGGTCACTATCATGTTCTGGCCGACCATTCAGTTACACAGTGTATGAAGCAAAAATTTTCAATTATAATAACTTTTACCTTTCAAAGTAAGTTGGTATTTAAAGGAAAATTCCCACGTTTTTGTTAGAAATTTTTGTAATAGTCAACGAACTACACAAAAAATATTTTGATGTAATACTTTCTGATAGAAAATGACACAGGTAAACTATCTACATTATGTATTTTTAAAAACGGAATCCAAATAAATGGTCAAAAACAGATAATTCTTAGCGATAAACAGAGGAATATAGAATATTATTTTACTCTTTAAATTGAGAAAATTATTTTCCACTAAAATGATTTGAATATTTCAAGTCATATAATTCTCTTTGGCTGACACGTTATAATAAATTTTAAAAAAATTACACTAGTACGTTAAAGACAAAACAATTCCTCTTCGTTTCAATGTAAAGATTTTTCTGTCTGTGCCTCTCTTTCCCGTCTGAAAGNAGTTAAAGACAAAACAATTCCTCTTCGTTTCAATGTAAAGATTTTTCTGTCTGTGCCTCTCTTTCCCGTCTGAAAGATGTCATCAAAATATGCAAAGCTCTGTGTTACATGTTCCATACAATCGCAGCGAAATAGATTTCCACAATCGAGTGATATGCCAGTGCTAAAATTAATCTTCATTTGGCGAATAACCCTTAATCTTAAAGCGAGTTTAACTTCAGCATGTCCCAATTGTATTTAGTGTAAGACAGCTAGTTCCAAAGGAGTTCAAGGAGAAAGCACTTGGCCTAACTTGACGACGCCGTAGAAGTCAAATTGAAGCAGTTTAAGGCCGCAGTTTAATTGTCCGAGCCGCCATCTCCCTTCAGGCCCGCCGTATTTACGAGGCACTCTAAAACGTTCGCCACGCGAGCGCAGCGGGCCAAAAAGCGGGTCTCGGGCCGAGCCTGGCTACACCGAAGTTACTGCCCCGCCGCGCGGCAGTTTAAAGCGACACATTAATGTCCCCCGTAATGCCGCCTTCCTTCTTCGCTCCCGCTCAATTATAAATTTGTCACCCCCGGGGTGCTGAATTGCAAAGTGCGCTCATGTATAGTTGAGAGAGACGCGCGGCGGACACCACTAGGCCTAGAGAGGGGTCATTTCATTAACTATTTACATTCGGAATCCTTTTGCCGGCCTCTCTTCCTTGCTCGTCCACCCCCTGCCTGCTTCTCAACCCCTTGTCTTTATCTCCCTTCCCCGCCGTCCTACCCCTACCCCCTGCATACTTGATACGCCGCCTCTGCCAGCGCCTTTCGTGTAATGCACCAAACGGGAAAGTCATAAAGAAGCATACTTGGTGGGGGATCTAGCCGAATGGGTCCCCAGATGTATTATTTTTTTTTCACCCTCCTCCCCTGTTACGCAGCCATGTAAAGGGGAGGAAGGGGGTTAAAAAAAAGGTAAAGGAAACGAAGGGTGCGTTTGTATCGCAGTATCCTAGGTTACGACCCTCGTATACGTATATAAGACCGACCGCACTGGCAGGATTACGGTCCGGGGGGCTACCTCTTCGCCTTCTCCTTGCAGCCTGATCCTTCGCCGCGCCATCAATTATACAGGGCGCCCGCATCTCGCTCGCCGAAGCACCGCGCTGCGCTCGACGGACGGATGGCTGCACGCAGTCCGNGCTGCACGTAGTCCGCGTGGCCGTGTGCGACCCAGGGGGATAGATTGCCCCACGCCTGTCGGGACGAATTGCGCAAGGGACGATTCGTCCAGGTCGAGTAGTCGCTGTTTGCTCCCGTCTACCGCCTGAGAACGTTTCAGAACGACGAACGTAACAACTGGAGTGTTATTTACTTCTACAAGTCATGCACGAAGCCGCTGAGGGAAAATAATACTGTCGTATGAAAAAAATTTCTCTACCCATAACAAATCTAGACTGTTATTACAGAGCCAGGATTCAAATTGGTTGTTGGTACCATCTAAATATTATTATCATAGATAGATAGCAACCGACGTGTGTTGCGTGCCTCTCTGCTAAAGGATCGACAGCTATGAATACATATCTTACAGCAGAGCTCACTTTCCCCTCTACAGAACAGAATATCCCGTCTACATAATAACTCTAGCAATATTTGTATCGTTCCCATACGAAAAATAACTATTAATCTAACAAAACATTTGGTTGTTGGTACAAAAGTTTAGCGGCTGCCGACACGAGACAAGATTACAGAACTGTTCTGTTGTCACACCTCGGCTGATTTCTTCGGTAGGGTCTCGGTGGATGAATAATAAAACTAGGGGTACCTAGTACCCCGCAAGTGGAATAATAACAGAGCTTACACTATCAGTTATTACAAATATTGCAGAGAGACCGACCAAAGAGCAAGCAGAATGTAAGTCCTATAAACTGTGGCATAGCCAAAAACGCCTGGTTAATACAACCAGAGATTCATATGAGAACTTATTTTCATAATTATTATTTTTGGAATCGACACAACTGCACATATAACCAACGTTTAAATTATTATACACACTACACCGTTAGTATAGGGCTTCCCAAACGACAAAATATACATTCTCTTCTTCAGTGCGAAGCGATTTGCATGTGTGTGTTGAGTTAGGTTGGTTGATATGTGTATGTATTGTCTCGTAGATAACAGATGAAGTACGTTGCTCAGAGGAGTCAGAACGAGGAGGTAATTGGCAATAAACTTTAGTAAGGAACCACCTAACATTAAAAAAACTATTGCCCGACCGGGATTCGAACCTTGGTCCTTCCGAATAAGTCCAAATCTTAGCCACTACCCCACCTCATTCGGTGTGTAGATTGAACTACAATACCGCGTGAGCTCACATCCATGTTACAGTCTCGTCCACTGATGTATGTTGGGACACTTTTGGAACGACAGAAGAGCCACTTACAGTATTCTGGGCCGGCATGTTGTAATTATTTATATTTATATTAATTTTTTTTCGGTCACTCTCTGTATTCTGTTACTGTATATAAAACCCAATGAAAAAAAAATGTTATATGCTTGTCTGTCAACACATAGGATGTTCATGGTTAACTAAGCACTTCTGAAATCAACCTTTGAAATATGTCACTGCCCCTTCCTGCATTTAATTTAATTGTTATGCTGACTGCCACGCGCCCAATAAAGTTGGGAACAAACGAGGGAAAGTAGTATCGTGTTTTTATGTTGACTTTAAATGTCAGGTATACATACGTGAATACTGAAATTATTTATTTTCTTTCTGTTTTTTGATGATTACAATTGTAAGAATTAGACAAATAATTATCAAATTTATAAAACATTTACTTTCCTAATAACTTTACAGTTCCCTTTGACCGACGCAAGAATANTCGGGACGAATTGCGCAAGGGACGATTCGCCCAGGTCGAGTAGTCGTCGTTTGCTCCCGTCTACCGCCTGAGAACTTCTTAGAACGACGAACGTAACAACTCGAATGTTTATTGACTTCTATAAGTCATGTACGAAGCCGCTGAGAGAAAATAATACTGTCGTAGAAACAAAATTTCTCTACCCATAACAAATCTAGACTGTTAATACAGAGACAGGATTCAAATTGGTTGTTGGTGCCATCTAAATATTATTATCATAGATAGATAGCAACAGACGTATGTTGCGTGCCTCTCTGTTGTAGGATCGGCAGCTATGAATACATATCTTACAGCAGAGCTCACTTTCCCCTCTACAGAACACAATATCCCGTCTACATAATAACTCTAGCAATATTTGTATCGTTCCCATACGAAAAATAACTATTAATCTAACAAAACATTTGGTTGTTGGTACAAAAGTTTAGCGGCTGCCAACACAAGACAATATTACAGAACTGTTCTGTTGTCACACCTCGGCTGATTTCTTTGGTAGGGTCTCGGTGGATGAATAATAAAACTAGGGGTACCTAGTACCCCGCAAGTGGAATATTAACAGAGCTTACGCTATCAGTTATTACAAATATTGCAGAGAGACCGACTAAAAAGCAAGCAGAATGTAAGTCATATAAACTGTGGCATAACCAAAAACGCCTGGTAATTACAACCAGAGATTCATATGAGAACTTATTTTCATAATTATAATTTTTGGAATCGACACAACTGCACATATAACTAACGTTTATATTATTATACACACTACACCGTTAGTATAGGGCTTCCCAAACGACAAAATATACATTCTCTTCTTCAGTGCGAAGCGATTTGCATGTGTGTGTTGAGTTAGGTTGGTTGATAGGTGTCTGTAATGTCTCGTAGATAACATACGAAGTAAGTTGCTCAGAGGAGTCACAACGAGGAGGTAATTGGCAATGAACTTTAGTATGGAACCACCTAACATTAAAAAAACTATTGCCCGACCGGGATTCGAACCTTGGTCCTTCCGAATAAGTCCAAATCTTAGCCACTACCCCACCTCATTCGGTGTGTAGATTGAACTACAATACCGCGTGAGCTCACATCCATGTTACAGTCTCGTCCACTGATGTATGTTGGGACACTTTCGGAACGACAGAAGAGCCACTTACAGTATTCTGGGCCGGCATGTTGTAATTATTTATACTTATATTAATTTATTTTCGGTCACTCTCCGTATTCTGTTACTGTATATAAAACCCAATGAAAAAAAAATGTTATATGCTTGTCTGTCAACACATAGACTGTTCATGGTTAACTAAGCACTTCTGAAATCAACCTTTGAAATATGTCACTGCCCCTTCCTGCATTTAATTTAATTGGTACGCTGACTGCCACGCGCCCAATAAAGTTGGGAACAAACGAGGGAAAGTAGTATCGTGTTTTTATGTTGACTTTAAATGTCAGGTATACATACGTGAATACTGAAATTATTTATTTTCTTTCTGTTTTTTGATGATTACAATTGTAAGAATTACACAAATAATTATCAAATTTATAAAACATTTACTTTCCTAATAACTTTACAGTTCCCTTTGACCGACGCAAGAATANGACAAATAATTATCAAATTTATAAAACATTTACTTTCCTAATAACTTTACAGTTCCCTTTGACCGACGCAAGAATAAAGTGATCAGGCCCTAGACAATACTAATATTACGTATGGTGGAAGAACACACAAGGTACATACAAGTAGACCTTAGCAGAGTTTTCGAAAGTGCTCAGTTTATCTTGAACAGCCTATGCAATACACTTGATTCACTTATGATATTGGGGCCGCGGTGGTTTAGTGGTTGTACTACTCACCTTCCGCCAAGGTGAACCGGGTTCGATTCCACGTGGGATCGCCCCGAAATTTCGCGTGTGGGAATCGTGCCGGACGATACCGCTGGTAGGCGAATTTTCTCGGAGATCTCCCGGTCCCCTGCCCTAGCATTCCGGTACTGCTCCATGCTTACCTTGCTTTACCCTCATTGACTGTTGAGAGCTCGATGTCAAGAGCCGCCCAAATATCATCTCTCACTCCCTCACTCACTTAAGATTTTAAAAGTACACAATGTAGGTTTTCTACATTTAGAACGGTTAGCCGATATTTAGTATAAATTACTGTTATTTAGTAGAACTCCATAGCGACTAATTATTGGCCAGTCTTGTGCAGGTCAGCGAATACACTTTTTTCTTGCAATCCTAATTCTGAATATTGCTTTTTAACTTATCAGTTGTTGTACAAATTTTCTAACGAGCAATTTACTTACAGCCTAGGGTATTAAACATGTTGCAATATTAAACGATGTATCAAATAATTTATTTATTTCACATTCGTGTGGAAATTAACAAGGAAAATGAGAGAGACCCCTAATATACACAACGAATTTTGCTGCTGACTATAAACATCGTATGTTCTGTGACGCATAAAAAAACATACTTTGAAAAGGAGTACATATGATTTGCCTGGTGCCCAAAGTGTAAGGCAGCTGGGTGGAACAGTAACGTTTTGTGATTTTCTACGTAATATTATGTATACAAAATGCTACTGAACGTAATAATTGCCTTGATGCTTTATTTCGTAACATATGATTTGTTATCAGAATTCTGTGAGACTCTTCGGTGGCCTTGATCGCTTAGCCATCGCGCCGCTATGGTAACCAGCGTTGAATTAGCAAGTGTTTCTTTGCCAATTATGATGTCCTCTCTTATCTAGCATTTTTTTTGCATTTCATTGCAACAAGAAATTCCAGTTGTAATCTATTATTTCATCTTTAATGTTACCACGACAGCTCAACATGTAGCCTACTTACCTACTGACTCAAGTATGGCTACTTCAAAAGAACGACTACAAAAAGTTTATACTCGTTATGCTTCACTTATTACACGTAACTATTTCATCGTCACACCGTTACAAATTAATAGAAACTACTGGGTGATTCGGCACAATTAAACGCCTGAGTAAATACAATATGCGGTTTGAAATAACCGCAAACCATTGCTATTGTTTCCGAAATCGTTATCCGCNAAACGCCTGAGTAAATACAATATGCGGTTTGAAATAACCGCAAACCATTGCTATTGTTTCCGAAATCGTTATCCGCGTAAAGAATGGGATGCTGCACCATACTTTGCCTCTACTAAAGCGTTAACACTTCGTGCTATGCTTTCCACTAAGTTATGGTAAACAGCTAGCTGAATAAGTTTCCACTCTTCTTGTAGAAATGTAAGTAGCTGACATTTGTCGCTATGTAGAGTAGCTCTGGCACACAAATAACCCGTCCACCTCACCCCAAAGACGTTGTATTGGGTTAAAGTCGGCGCTATGAGCGAACCAGTTAAGCAGTACCAGACAATATTGTTCAANAAACGCCTGAGTAAATACAATATGCGGTTTGAAATAACCGCAAACCATTGCTATTGTTTCCGAAATCGTTATCCGCATAAAGAATGGGATGCTGCACCATCCTTTGCCTCTACTAAAGCGTTAACACTTCGTGCTATGCTTTCCACTAAGTTATGGTAAACAGCTAGCTGAATAAGTTTCCACTCTTCTTGTAGAAATGTAAGTAGCTGACATTTGTCGCTATGTAGAGTAGCTCTGGCACACAAATAACCCGTCCACCTCATCCCAAAGACGTTGTATTGGGTTAAAGTCGGCGCTATGAGCGAACCAGTTAAGCAGTGCCAGACAATATTGTTCAAACGACTACATAATCAACCTTACTTTATTGAGAGCAGAAAAACTGTGAAAATGATTTATTTCGAACGATTAGCATGGCATGAGAAGCATGTTATTGGGCAAAATGTCTTTGTTCATGGCAGAGACGATAGATCCTATAATCGAATGACCTTAATGGCCCTTTAACTGCGTCGCAGTGTGTTTGAAATACACTTTTCTGAAAGAAACTTTTAAAAATGCTGATATAAGAAAGAACACACACTTCGTAAAGGGACTGTTATGTGCTTTCAAGACATCACGCGCACAAGAAACACCATTTCGGAACACCCTTACATAGATAATTCAAAGCTCTGTACTAAAAATAAACGGTTCAGTTGCATACAAATTACTTAAGAGCTGTACGTTGAAGCTGGCCACAGCCTTTCCACAAATAAAACAATGGGGTAACGGCTTAAATTCCCGCAGGTCACGCAGCACGCGAGAACACCGTGTGCCAGTTCATGCTGTGCGTATAGAGACGATGGACCGTTTATTAGCGTGCTGGTGTCGCCCTTATCACCCACGCGATTTTGGATGCCAGACCTGATGCAGGTAGACGGGCACCTTAAGAGCAATGGCCCGAGCCGAAACAAAAAGAAACATCCCCAGATCATTGTGACACCTTCACCAAATTTTTTCTGACTACACAATGTGATCGCCAGGAATACGCCCCTCCATACCACTGCCAAATCATAGAATGTTACTCGTCACTCCATAAGATCTCCTTACGCTGATTTTCAGTTTAACAGCGGTGTTGTTTGCACCACTACAAACGACTCCATGCAGCTGTAAGTCTGATCAGTGGATTCCTGGCAGCAGCACGACCATTAAAAGTAAATGAATCGCTTTCTTCAAGAACCCCTCATGTCAAAAAATAGTGAATTTTCAAGAGGCAGAAAGAACGAATTACTCTTCACACAAAATATAATATGGAAACCTAACGCACTCAACTCTGTGTAAACTATACGTGAATAAAATATTTTCTGCAAGATTTCAGGTGTCCGGTAGTTACCAGCTCTGAGATATTTAATAACGATATTGGTGGACATAAGGAGTTTCTGCATCAAATGAAAATACATATTTTATAAGGGAGTATATTATACCTATTAACACACCATTATAGAGTATGAAGTTCAAAAAAAAGTTAGTTACTTTTATTTATCCACAAAGGTGTGTTTTGAGTACACTTGGGCATATAACGTTCGGATTTCTGTTCAGTGAGGAAGAGAAGCCTAAAATTTCTTCAACCGTGTCATCTTCTTGTCGCTAATCATTGGCACTTAAACTGGAAAATCTAGTTTTGATGTTTCTGAAATAAGGTCCGTTTATCCAAGTAGGAAAGTATGTTCCAGTAAGCCATCGATGAAGGTTCGAGCTTTTGCCACGCCCGGAGAATTCTTATGTAGGAAATCTCCGTAAATTCTGATATTTAAAAGTGATGTATCATCTGTCTGGGTGCCTTTCTCCCATTGCGATTCCACGGATAATACATTATTCTTGTAGTGTGCCAGCCGCCAAGATTTGAAGTCAATTATTTCTTCTATATTGACCACGTCAAACGTGAATGCGCTTTAAGAGCTGGAAGATATGATAAACTCTGTGTGTTCCATCGATTAGTACACTCTCTTTATTTACCTCAATGTTCTCTTCACTGCACTGAAGTCGCTGTTACAGGGCAGGTAGCTGTGCCCTCTGATGGGAAAATATTTGTCTACTGGCCAACAATACCAACATTAGACGAATGGCACAATGCTTTTTATTTTGTCCAGCACAGCTATCGGAGAAAATATAGAAATGCCTAATGTTTGGTCTAACATGTACGTTAATGTAACTGAGGAAAAATTAATATAAACAATTGGGATTTGTTTTTGCTGTTGTTTCATCGTATGTATATAATATGGCCTTGTGAGATTTGTATTTATATATATTTCAGATATTCTAAGTAGTCTGGCGCAAATAAAAGGTGTCTTGAACAAAAATAACTCCAAGCGTCAAGTTTTGCATGTAATCAATGCAAATTACAGCAGCATCTTCACTTTCTCTGCACATGTTCTTCAAATTGCTTTTTTTTTTTTTTTTTTTTTTTTTTTTTNAAACTTGTCTGCTATTTTAGTGAACTGTCTGTTCTGCTACAGCTACATTTTTTGCGTCTTCACTCAAGATTAGACTTTCTACTTCCATTTGCAATTGTTCACACAAACGAGATGTATCTACTTGGGGTTAACCAAATTTGAAATTTAATTATCATTGAATATTTTCCAGTAAAATCAACGTGAAACATTCAGTTCTGCATATTCAGACTGACACGGTGTCCACTTTTTTCTCATATTAAGATTCGGCGCCAAGTATTTGTACTCTAATTGCGTGTAATGTCCTTCATTAACTGGAAAACTCTTAATGTGGTCTTCAACTAATAATGTTACATCGGCAGGCACTGCATTGGCAGATCACTGTTTACCACGCATGTATTTTGGGCCTTTACCGGAAACTGTTAAGTCTCTGAGTCTTGGTATTGTGTCATGGGATACACCATTGACAGATAAAAATGCAGACTTACACACTTGTATACGACCAGCAAAACTAACCAAGCAATATTTGTATGTATTGTCTTCGGGTTTCCTCTTCGAATCAATGTTGTTTTCTGAAAATCTCGGATGTTTTCATGCGACGGGATGCACTTCTGTTTGGCTCTGCATATACACACCTTGCTATTTTTTTGTGTGCCAAAACTCAAGAGCTTTGAACATAATTCCATCATGCTGTCAGAGCTAACTTTACTAGTCATGCATTTCCATTTGCATTTGCAAAAATTGAGAAATTACATCAATAATGTGTTAAATTGTACTTAGAGAATAACAACAGACAATACTAGAGAGTGTTCGAATTGGAAAATTGTCTTCAAAAAATAGGTACGTGACTCGACGTTTATACAAAAATGTTAATGTATTTTCTGATTTTGTATGTGGACTTTTGTANCAAAAAATAGGTACGTGACTCGACGTTTATACAAAAATGTTAATGTATTTTCTGATTTTGTATGTGGACTTTTGTATGAAACGAACATTTACAAAACTACGAACGTAGCAGCCTCTTCACCTAACATCTTAATTGTATCACTATCACCAGAAAATTTACTATCGGAAGTTTCCAAATTTAACTACATACAATTGCTTAATACATAGTTACAACAATTTCCCATTCAATCACAGCCGTAGTTTACCAATGAAAGTAAAATACATGTTGCCTACTCGCAAACATAAACTTTTTGGGACTGGTGGTGTAATGGTTAGATTACTCGCATCCTATCTAGGTGAACCGGGTTCGATTCCTGGCGGGGTCGCCTGGAGATTTTCGCATGTGGAAATATTGCCAGACAATGCCGCTGGTCAGCGGGTTTTTGAAGGAATCTCCAATTTCCCCCGCCCTTGCATTCCGGCACTGCTCCACACTCATCTCACTTCACCCTCATCGGCTCTCAAGATCTCGATTTTAAGAGCCGCCCAAATCTCTTCACTCACGTAATCTTGTTCTCTCGGCTTAACTTCACCTTTGTAGTACACGTGAATTTGGTTTTTCAGTCTGCATTCTTCTATTCGCTCACGTTTGTAAATCACACATTTTACACCTTTTCTTCGTTTATGTAAACTTGTCTCACTACTTACGCTTGCAATTTTCGTTATGAATCGTTGAAACCTTAAACGCTTAGAAACAGGAACGAAATCACACATTACTGTGTTCTATCTGTCGCAAATGTTCAGTTACAACACGGGGGGACAGCAGAAACAACAGAGTGCGCGGTACACATTGCTAACCTCACTATTTGTATTCAAACACCTCATGTCAAGGACATGAGGTGTTTCTGAACCGAATGCCATTTCTTGTGACCTCCTACAAACCACAGTTTTAAAGCGGATATGAGTTGTTTTCACACAAATCGATGCATCCATATAAACTGTATCGTACGATGGCACAAAATCGATTTCGCCAAAATATGGACTTGAGGAGTCTCTGCAAGAAGCGATGCAAACACCCTCACTTCATGACGGAAAGCCCTGTGAGAGAAAGAGATCCCTGTCATTCGCCTCTGTACTTTAGAATCCGACGAAAGTTCTCTGCAGTCGCTAGTATGGCTGTCTGACGATTGGTTCGCATGTCATGCTTCAAATTTTGTGCGTCTCGATTAGCTCGTTTCTTGTATCTACCAGAGTGATCCTTGCGGACAGTGCTTACACGAAGTTTACACTTGAAAAGAACGATCGCAGAAAGGTAATTGAGACAACTGCCGTCTATGGGGCTCAAGTGTCTGTGCCTTGATTTATAAGGCATTCAAATGGGAAATTTCACTGCGAGGAAAAAAATATACTGTCACTTTTTATCACGTGGTTTATGTGTGAGCACTTTCCTTCAGTGAAGGTGTGTTTCGTCATAACCTACACAATATCAGAAAATGTTAGTTCCCTTTCTCTTAAATTGTCCGTTATATGCATTAAGCACTATTTGATGCTAAGAAATCAAAACTATCTAAAAATAAGTTTTTTACTCAACAAATCATTCTAGTAAGTTTCATAAAAATAAAGTAAAAACTGCAATTTATAAAATATGCAAATTTTGGTATTTTATAGTTTTCGCATGCATTTCCTTTTATTTTTGTCTGTATCATGCAAATTGATTCCAGATATGGAATTATTTTAGTCATATATATTTTTAGACAAAATTAAATAAAATCTGACTAGCTATGGGTAGATTTACAAAAATATATATTAATGCCATTACATTACAATATAAACAATAATTAAAAATTTATAATTAATTTTTTATTACGTTATGTGTACTCCGGATTTCGAAAATATTTCCTAAAAAGTTCAAATTTGGAAGAAAAAATTCGAAAAAAGAGATTACGCAAGGATGCGGAAACACTCTCTGTTGAGGAGATCTCTAAACTGAATAATCTGAGGGAGAAGTACTCAGAAATTTAGCTTTTAGTTAGTTATCCATTGATAGGTTACGATATCTAGTATGAAATTAGTTTTCAAAATTTTGTTTAAGGCAGTGCTAAATGAATTATTGTGATAAAAAAACATCATCCAAGGATTCATTGGTTTTGTCTGAACTGTTCCGCATGTTCTGGCACTTGGAGAACGTCACCATACACGTTAAAGTCTTACTACGACATCGGCGGACCGCGACTGAACGAAAATGCGATGTTCTTGCGCCCCCTGGAGGTGAACGCCGATGATGGCAGAAAATTAATTTAAATATTGGGCAAGGGCGGCTGGAGGGTGGACGAGACGTTTCATTACAAGGAGTGAAGCCNGGGGCTTTTGTCGGGGCCTGACGTTCCGCGTGGATTTCTTCGTGAGACGTGGGGGAAAACTGTGGTCCATAGTCCGAGATGGCGAGCCACGCAAGGGCTGGCCTGTCGCCTCGCAGTATGACGCTTCTCTCTCTCCCTCTCTCTTCCTCTCCCATCCTCCCCGCCTTGAGTTTTTGAAGCCATTATGCCAGAGTAGTCAGTCTTTCCCCGACGTTTGGCTGGGAAAGAGGCTTCGGAAACGCGGCGACGTATTTCGTCGGCCGTCTCAGATATTCCCGCTTCGTCCTCCCTCCCCCTTCATCACNTTCGTCGGTGCGCTCGTGCCCTCGCCGTTGTTGTGAGGGTGGAAAATTGGGAATAAATGGATCAAAGAGAGCGACGCGGACCACCTGCGTCCACAATGTACTTTGTGCATGAGACAGCACGAAGATTAGCTTTCTTGCTGTTCGGCTAAATAAAACATCTGCGTTTAAGTCTGGGAAGATTGGGAAGGGGGGAGAAACATATTTGACGAACTTTGATTGCTAGAACAACGTTTAAGGGCATACAGTCATCCGCGATAAACAGTTCTGAGCTACGCCAAAAACAAAACTGAACTTTTACTTGACACATCTTTGGTTGCGATTACGGCAACTCGACTCTGGGAGTTCTGAACTTTAATGCTTTTGCAGCCATAACAGAATCGCGGGAAAGGAATATGTAACTCAGATAAAAAAATTTTTGGCGGCCAGAGTTATCTGTGTTTCAGCAAAACACCATTTCTTTTATTTATTGTAATTTTGACTACAAAAAACCATTTGCACTATCAACATATGTTTTGGTCCTTTTTGCTACTGTGAAACAAGAGAAATTTAACATTCCGTCTCGAAGTACTGAAGTAATGCAATATTCGAAGCTATAAGAAAAGTGGACGTTCATATAGAACAACTATTTTCTGTATTTCAGGTTATGTGAAAGCACAGAGGAATCTTCATCCCACTGAAAATGTCACTAACGTCTAATGGACTTGAAAAACTAATTTTCCTTTGCAGAAATTTACAGATCCGTACNTGCAATATTCGAAGCTATAAGAAAAGTGGACGTTCATATAGAACAACTATTTTCTGTATTTCAGGTTATGTGAAAGAACAGAGGAATCTTCAGCCCACTGAAAATGTCACTAACGTCTAATGGACTTGAAAAACTAATTTTCCTTTGCAGAAATTTACAGTTCCGTACNGCCCACTGAAAATGTCACTAACGTCTAATGGACTTGAAAAACTAATTTTCCTTTGCAGAAATTTACAGTTCCGTACGCCATACAGACTTAATGCTGCGTCATAAACAGAGCGATACATATTGAGTGGCAAGTAACCCAAGTGACGTAGATAGCTATAGTGAAAATTATATGTATTTATTAGCAGTATGAACGCCATCATTTGGTAACATAACTGAGTAGGATGCCAGTTTTACGGAGATGTTACCATCATATCGTTATAGCATTTCTATGCGCAGCCATTTCTCACAGCGGGATGAATTTATCCTTGATAAAAACATAGAGCACACTCTCAGTAGCTCACCATTACTGCTGCCATCATGGAGTTGGGGGCACAGCGTTGGTTCGAGAAATTCTGCGGCCCTCGGGTGTATACAGGTTGTTTCTGAACTTCGTGCCGGAAAAACAATCGTGTATAACTGAAGTGACGTTGAAATTAGGTGCAGTAATGCTGGGAGTTGGAAATAATACAAAAATGTGAATGTACTTATTACATTTCCCAAACAACGGTATCGTTAACCAATACAAAAAAAAGTAGTGAAGTNTACAAAAATGTGAATGTACTTATTACATTTCCCAAACAACGGTATCGTTAACCAATACAAAAAAAAGTAGTGAAGTTCATTTTGCACAACATTACACTACGATATAGTCGGTTCACGACTGGAAAAAACTTTTGAAAATCAACATTTGAAAAAACACCCTAGCCGTTAGCGACATGCATATAACATTATAAACAGCGGCGAGCGCGGATACAGTTATGCCGTCGGGTTGCCAGCACAAAGAGAGGAAATAGTTCCAAAGTTTTAATGTAATTGTTAATTTATCGCTTACAAATGGGTGTCGAAAAGAATTGTATCTTATTATGCGAATTATTAATCACGTGATGCTAACATATTTAGATTTCAACGTTTCTTGCATAGTCGCATGATCACGCTCAAGGTTAAAGTAACGCGGCCATTTTTTACTAACTATCGTAGTACTTGTGTTGTTAACACACGTGCCAGAGAATTTGTGCGATTATCTCGTTTAACCTATAATAATTCATTTATTTGTCTTGTTTTACTAATATCCGCTCTTTATTATTTGGTCTTTAATAACGTATGATTTTAATTTGTGCTCACTTTGTTCTAATTTCATTTATTTTTATGTGTTTCGTGCACCTGTCTTTCCTTTGCAACTCTATTCTAACGTTGCAGCATTTGCACATAAGAATTGTTTTCACATTGTAGAAGACGTAGAATCCTTCACTCGTAAACTCTGCCATCCTGTTGAAAACCGTCACAACCATTTTTAAATAACGTTTTACAATTGCGCGAAACATCCGACTCAACCACCACGCCATTTTAACGTCTGTAGCGATTTCGATCAATACTGATGATCTTGCCTCCGATGTACGGGAATTTATCGAAAGTCACTAACAATCGATTGTAGACAACAACTATCGATTCATCAAAATACTCGCATTTTGGGTTTATAGAATGAAATGTTTTTTCGCTGCATCGCATATTCTTTTGTGTGAAATTCTCAAGATTAAAAACATAACGCTTCTGAAATATCTATTAATAATATATACATGACTTTTATAATGGCTACGTGCATGTACGAACACATCTACATNCTTGCCTCCGATGTACGGGAATTTATCCAAAGTCACTAACAATCGATTGTAGACAACAACTATCGATTCATCAAAATACTCGCATTTTGGGTTTATAGAATGAAATGATTTTTCACTGCATCGCATATTCTTTTGTGTGAAATTCTCAAGATTAAAAACATAACGCTTCTGGAATATCTATTAATAATATATACATGACTTTTATAATGGCTACGTGCATGTACGAACACATCTACATACACTGTGGAATGTAAACATTGCATGTAAACATTGCCATGTGACTGCCACATGGCAATATTTGTTTACCTTTGGCGGAAGGATACGAAATGGGCTTGAAAGTAAATCTTTAGCAGGGCTTCAAGAAAGTCTCTTCCAGTCGTGAACCGACTATAGTCTAGTACCTCGTGTCCCCTTGAACCTTACTTCAACGTCACCTTAGTAATACAGGATTGCTTTTCCGGACATTTCGTTACAACCATATTCTGGTTATTTAGGCCTACAGATGCTGGGCTTCGTTTCCTGCACGAGGTTAAGAAAACTGACAGTTTTCCAGAAGGAAAATGCCCGCCCACATGCAGTACATGTTTCGCAGACTGCGTTCTTGCAGCTGACACTCTTCCTTTGCCAACGTGTTTTCCAGACTTGTCGCCTGTTGAACAAGTAATGTGTATGGCGGCAGTTGGGATAACAGAATCAGCCATCATGGGCGCTGCAACATCTGCATCAGCAGTTGCCGTAACTATAGGCTGTCCACGGTTAATTGAGAGATTTTGAAATCAACCTTCGAAAAAATGTCACTGGTCCTTGCTTGCGTATATTCTAACGGCCAGGCTGATTGGCATGCGCTCAGTAAAGTTGGTAACGTCGAAGAGAAAATAGTTCCATCACTTAACGTTGTATTTAGAGTTATAGGTAATTTTCTGTGGACACCGAAATTATTTAGTTTACTTTGCCTTTTTAATCAATACATAAGTTAAAGAATGAGCAAATTTGTTCAATACTTTCCTAATAACAAATACAGTTTTACTTGATTGACGTGTAAATTAAATCATCACGAACATGTAAAGTTAATTTTACTATAGTGTAGGAATGCACAACGTGCATAAAAATAGATTTAAGTACGGTTTTCAAAAGTGCTCAGTCTACCTTGAACATCCTATACGCAGTGGTCGTCAGAAAATAACGTTTAACTTCCCTATGCCTCCTTCATATACCATATTGCATGTGTTTACATGCTTGTGTTTGTGAAAGAATGCAGACAGTATATTTACTTATAAAGTTAACGCTTGTGCCTAAAACTGCTCATTTGTCTAGTGTGTATAAGTAGTTATTATTATTATGGTTTTTTAGTATTGCGGCTACTTTCGTTTTATTTCGACATCTCTAAGTGCGGTAATTTTTATGGCAGTAGGTGTAGAACTCTTAAAAAAATTTCATATATGGTCAACTTATAAGTAAGATGTCAGGGTATCGGGCTTAAACACTTCCTGTTAAAAACTGGCCAATCATTGAAGTGGTTTAACACTCACATAACATTAGGTTTACTTTTTTTTCGTAATCCTTTTTCATAAACCGCAAATACTTATTATTTGAACTAGAAATGTTGAGAAAAGTTCCTAGTTTTAACAGAAAATTTTGTGCAACTTAAAGAACTTTCGTTGGTGATAAAACGGAGTGTTTAATATTTAACAAATAAACCCCATTTCTGCGGAAGTTTTTGCCAATAAGCATACTTTCAGAGATTTCATGAAAATTTTTTGTCTGACCGATTATTATAATGTTTCTTGGTGTTTACTTAAACTTTAGTAAATAATGTACTTAATTTCACATTAGAGCAATAAACCGAAAATATTATAAGTATCTGGATGTCAAAATGAGGGTTCCGTAAATTTTTACTGACATTAAGTGAAAATATTTCCAGTGCTCCTACGTAAAAACAAATAGTCCATTCTGTTTACTTCCCCCTGCGTCTGTGGCGGTAAGCAAACACAATGCCCCTTTCTTCCTCTGCCTTATAAAAAGCAATTCTCGTTTGGAACACTGAGTTTTATTGAATTACCTCCTCGTCAATAGAGACATAGAATGCAGTTGGTCAGCACAAAGCCATTTACCTGTAAATCAATATGCTTTCTATACAGCAGAACAAACAACAATCAAAACACACATTCGCCTGCCATTGTCATTATTTTTTGATGAAATGAACGCAGGCCTGCGACTGACAAGAAGATGACAATTGCTTTTTAATGATTTTCTATATCGTAAGGATTTGAATTTGTTAACCAGTTTGGCTGATACAAAACGTGTCACTGGTCTTTTCACTATTAATATTTATTATTTTCTAGAATATATAATACGATACGACTTAAAACATATTTGCGAGTGCTGTGTTAAGTGCTAGTGTCCGTGGAGTTTGGTCTCCTTGCAGTTCTCATAAAGTTTGTTAAATTAAAAAAAAATTAAAAATCATGGCTGACTGAGAGAGCAGAGTACTTTCAATTTCTGCTGTATTTTCAGGTTAATTGGACTAGAGAGTGACAGATTCTTTAAGTTTGTTTAGGATATTATATATTATGCTTCGACCATGGGTCAAGTTNCAGTTGGTCAGCACAAAGCCATTTACCTGTAAATCAATATGCTTTCTATACAGCAGAACAAACAACAATCAAAACACACATTCGCCTGCCATTGTCATTATTTTTTGATGAAATGAACGCAGGCCTGCGACTGACAAGAAGATGACAATTGCTTTTTAATGATTTTCTATATCGTAAGGATTTGAATTTGTTAACCAGTTTGGCTGATACAAAACGTGTCACTGGTCTTTTCACTATTAATATTTATTATTTTCTAGAATATATAATACGATACGACTTAAAACATATTTGCGAGTGCTGTGTTAAGTGCTAGTGTCCGTGGAGTTTGGTCTCCTTGCAGTTCTCATAAAGTTTGTTAAATTAAAAAAAAATTAAAAATCATGGCTGACTGAGAGAGCAGAGTACTTTCAATTTCTGCTGTATTTTCAGGTTANGTGTTGTATTTTCAGGTTCATTGGACTAGAGAGTGACAGATTCTTTAAGTTTGTTTAGGATATTATATATTATGCTTCGACCATGGGTCAAGTTTATTGTCGGTTGATTGTCTATTCGACTGGGCACCGGGAACCAATTTTAAGAAGTTGCATATCTGAATATTCATTAAATATCTTTCCATTTAGTTCAAAAAACTGCATCACGGCGGCCACTGAAAAAAACTAAAGTACTTAACAGCTAACATAAAGACTTGTGAATCTACGTGTCGAAAGTTTCTTTAAATTATCTAAACTTGTCGAGAAATATTATTATTTTTTTTTTGTTATATACACTGACTTTTGACATTGCTAGATAAGGACGAGATGCCTTTAGTAAAATTATTAAAAATGTAGCACATATTATTTAAATAGCTTAACAATACATGCACGTTGAGAACATATTTCGCATTATAGGGTTATAGGCCGAACAGCAATTAAGAGTGCAGTAAGATGAAAATGTTCATGCGTATTGAGGAAACATATAATATTTATCAATTCAGAATCTCTGGGTTCATTAAATGGTATTAATTAATAAGGGACTGCTATAAATCATACTGCATACCTCTCTTCTGTTATATAAAAATACGACCGTCAAATATATAATTTTTATCATGTTAAATCACACAACTCGCGTTCCTTATTTGACAAACATCAGTGTAAAAAATAATGATTTTCGACATCAATGTAACGATTCTTTATGTTTACACTAAATATCTCACTGTGTAGTTATTTCTACAATTAAGAATTTTTTCGACTATAGTGCAGATAAATATTATAGGAAATTGTTATTAAAGAAACCTAGAACCCCACATAAACTCTGAAAGGAAACAGATATTCCGAAAATCGCACATTTAAAACATTGAAATTGATTCAATGACACTTACAAAGCCATTGTATTTTCACTTACACAATATTTTCGTACGACAACAAAATTAAAATGACGGGCAAACCAATAGCTATTTACCAAAATAAAGTAATATTTTTTTATAACATTGTAATTTTTAGGACATGACGCAAAATGTATTTTAAAATAAAGTTCAACATTATTACTTATAAAATTATTAAAAAAAAAAATTAGGATAAGTAACTCCGGGTGAGTAAAATTAGTAATTGATATCAGTAGTGTATATATGCCAGTAATGGCGCAGTATTTCAGAATTTGGAGTTCGAAGTGACTGCCATGACGTCACAGGCGGGACCGGTGGCCATGTTGGTCAGTGCAGTCCGCCATATTTGTTGGCGTCACAGACAGGGCTGGGTGCCATGTTGGATGTTCTTCCCACTGACATCCCTAGATATTAGTTTAATAAAAATTATTTAATAAAAACTTTATCTCAATTAAAAATTACAAAAACTTAAAAAATATTGGCCCGCTTTCTAGGACTTTTGATAATTATACCGGTTTAGAGTGTCGCTGCAGATCATTATTCAATTTTCTACTTTTCCCAAGGAAATTAAAAGAAAACAATGTAGTAATGTTGCCTAGAAATTATTTTATAAACATTTCTTAAATATATCGGTCCATCACATCGGTATCCAATGCATCGTGGGATATATTCATCCCTTCCTCCTTTTTTTTACATTAACCCACCAACACAATAGTGAGAACTCCCAGAGCTGCGGTTTTGGAGGAAGGTGATTGACACTGTTCTCTAAAGGTCCAATTTCCTAATAAATCNTCAAAAGACGTCCGCCACCCTTTCCTCCTCCCCCTCCCAACCCTGCGCCCTTCCAAAAACCCTGGCCTACAAAATCCTAAAAATCGAGGATCATGTAATGTCATAACCCCGCTCACTCTGACACAGAGTCATAAAAATCGATCACAGCACATTTCCTTGTACCAATATTTAATTTGGTTTTTGTGTAGTATGCAAACCATTTACATATTAATTATCTTATAACCATTGTATTATGGTTTAAGTGCATACCCTCAATCACAATAACAACAAGGACTATTCCGAATAGGATTTTTGTTTACAAAGATTTATAGTAAATGGGTGGTTGTTCGCATTTTAAGTACATTTAAAGGTAAGCGATCTACCATAGAGCTCGTTTATTTTTCAGCTAGGTTTGTACCTCAAATCATAGTAAGTTCACATTTTCGCAAGTAAGGTTGTAAACAAGCGAATATTTATAGGAATATGCGATTATAATTTGCTCTTTCCTAGGGCCAGACTTCGTGAAATTCAGTTTTCAAGCATAATTTCTAGCTCCAAGAATGTATGCATGTATAAGCCCTAAGACCATTTATAGACATAGTGATTAGCTTAATTGAAAATAATATTTGCATAATAGTCTTTTTTTTATATAAAAATCAGTTTAAAACAGGAGAAAAAAGATTTAGGGTTAAAATATAAAAAAAATTTGTTAAATTTTTTTTAATTTATTAAAACTTAGTACTACAAAATATGTATGTTCGACATCACCTTCATTTCTAGTTCGTTAAATATGAAACCAACTGATCGGGCACTCGTGAATTTCGTACCGCCGTGCACAAAACTTGAAAGCGAGGTCCTTGCAGCAGAAGCAACAACGATATGCAACTCAAAGTTCAAAGTTCCGTAGATGATACACTAGCGGTCCCAGATGGTTCGGCTATCGTCACGTAGGAAGGAGCAGGAACCATGTGTGAAGATGTCTTCGTGGAAAGATATGTTGCTCCTGGCGATGAGGTGCCATGTTTGTGGTTCATACTGGTCGTAGCAGATTTTGGCAGTGGAGCCATATGATAAAAATCTCCGTCCATCACTCAGCAGAAGGAGGCCGCAAGAATTCTCTGTTTGCAGATCCGGCACCGAGGCATCGAAAAGGCCAGCAGTTTAACTTTGAATTACCTTAATGTATACAGAAAATATTGTTGCGGTAGAAAAGCAAACCACATCNTAAGGCCAGCAGTTTAACTTTGAATTACCTTAATGTATACAGAAAATATTGTTGCGGTAGAAAAGCAAACCACATCGTAAGCACAGCTATTTATTGTGGTTGGGAATGTTCACACAGCCATGAAATTCATGGTGTCATGCGGTGTGTTGATGCGAAAATACTTTCTTACAGTAGCTGCAGGGNTGTTCACACAGCCATGAAATTCATGGTGTCATGCGGTGTGTTGATGCGAAAATACTTTCTTACAGTAGCTGCAGGGAAACGTTTTCTCTGGTGGTGGCGATACAGGCAAAGTCACGATCACTGCCGGAGACAGGTCAGCCAAAGAACTGGATGGGATAGCCGAAGAAACANTGTTCACACAGCCATGAAATTCATGGTGTCATGCGGTGTGTTGATGCGAAAATACTTTCTTACAGTAGCTGCAGGGGAACGTTTTCTCTGGCGGCGGCGATACAGGCAAAGTCACGATCACTGCCGGAGACAGGTCAGCCAAAGAACTGGATGGGATAGCCGAAGAAACAGNGGCGATACAGGCAAAGTCACGATCACTGCCGGAGACAGGTCAGCCAAAGAACTGGATGGGATAGCCGAAGAAACAGATGTTGCAGGAAGAAATGGTGCTGTCAGTTCGTCCGAAATTGCAGTCGACTCCATTGAAGACGTATCAACCAAACAAGTCGATAGCGCTGTTAACGTCATGCCTGAATAGGCCAATGGTAGTGCTACTGAACGTGTCCCATCTGAAGAACTCGATGGTGTTCTGATGAACCCACAACATACGTCATTATAATATTTATGACAGGTACCGTCCCGTGCTGTGACGATTTTCCACTCACCAAGACCTCCATCAACTAAGCTGCATAACAAGAACCCAGTTATTTCCATATCTGTCCATGACGTCATGGAAATATTGTCATTAATTGTGGGAGGCAATAGCACATTCACTGTTGCACCAGGTGATGAGCTGACGAGTACAGCATTCTGTTACGAACTTACTTTTCAGCTAGCTCGTACTTCAAAGTATTTAGGGACGTAGCTCAATAATGACTCATGATTCGGTAGACCACAACAGTATAAGATGAGTTTTATTACAGGAAGATTATACAGTTGCTATTTAAATTAGTATTGATCGGGAGAGCTTTACANCAGTATAAGATGAGTTTTATTACAGGAAGATTATACAGTTGCTATTTAAATTAGTATTGATCGGGAGAGCTTTACACTAAATTTAAGATGATTATTATTTAATTACATTATTATGATTCACGCCATTTTAATTAAACCTAACTCGAAAGTCATCATCTTTTTGTAGCCGGAGGCTGATTCTGCGAGACTGTAAACGCCGGCCGGACACACCCATATTCCTGGTCTGCTTCACTGGTCGGGTCGCCCAAAGGACTAAAGACGAAAGATGACCTTCCGGGTGTTACGCCGGCCTATATCAAGCGCGTGGTTCTGTGGCCCCGCTCAGTGACCGGTGGAGGGGATTTCTGCAACTGTCTTATTTCGCAAGGAACGACGACCAAATGGTGGCGTTGCAATCCCGCTCCTTTCCAGGTTTAATGTTTAAAGATGTGATCAGGCAAGCCGTTCAGCTAAGGTCTGATCATACTATAACATCTCCCCCAATGTTCACTAGCGAGATGCCCTCATCTCGCCCTGGAGTCCGTGTGGATTATGTAGGTGACTGGGAGTTGCGTGGTTCATGTTGTGGCAGCGTGAATATGGATCGGGTTGAAGTCCTCTTCGCTACGGTAGGAAACATTTTGGAAAGGATTTAAAATAGACGGATAATTTAGGTATAAGGAACTGCCAGTTACTATCGTGACAATGTGGTGAGATAAAGAAAAGAAATTATGTTACCGCTGTCATTCGCACTGACAACAGTGAATGCAGCAAAACCCAGTTATATACTTCTTCCTAGCACTGTGGGCGCACTAAAAGTATAACTGTCGACGATCCATAGGGTTTTCACATTCTTAGGTCCCTTTGCGTATATACACTTTGTGAAAACCGAACATAATTTGATCGCGATTTGTGGAGAATATTTAACACGTGTAACGGACATCTTTGAAAGGAGAACAGATCAAATTTTTTTCAGCGGCAGAAGATCCACCAAATTAAGCGTACAGCCAGAGATCTTCGATATTATTTGTTTCTCCTAACAGAATACATTCTTTGTGATTTTATCAACATCGGATTCGATGTCATCTGCATTACACTGAAGATATTTCGAGGTCTTGATTGCTTTCTTTTTGTATACATAAAGTTTACTATAGCTTCATTTTAACCATAAATAATATTTCACAGCTCAGTATTTCCCCACTACCTCGGTAAGTTAATTTATTAAATTTTGTTTCAAACCGGTCAGAAATGAACAAACGTCTTTCCTCGAAGTTATCGGATTTGGAGCAATATAAGTTTTCAAAAGAGCTCTGACTGATGATCCCGTAAAAAAAAAAACATTTACATTTAGCTTACTTTCTTGAGTTGCGATACATGACCTCGTGAATTGCTAGGTGTAGTTTCTGATTCGCGGGTCGAATTTGCATTGCGACCAGCCTGTAATGTGGACTACAAATAGGAAGAANTCTAGGTGTAGTTTCTGATTCGCGGGTCGAATTTGCATTGCGACCAGCCTGTAATGTGGACTACAAATAGGAAGAATGAAATGCTAGGCCTGCATCATAGGATGGTGCACCGCGTTCACAATGTTTCAGATAACTTCTTTAAACAGTTGGTGCTGGTTAAAGCACTTCTCACATCGATATGGCATGTGTATGGTACTCCTTACACAAGCGTTAATACCATTCCGTCGTACATTACTAGCGTTTGCGAAAGTCTTGTTTTATTAGTGGCGTGAAAGGAATCTACAATCTGCCCACCACATTCACAGAGGACGTTTTCTGCTTCGAGCATTCTCCAGTGAGTGTAGCGCCCGTTACCAACTCAGTTCCTCTCCGATGCAATGTCGGCAGATAATGCTTACCAGGCAGTGAAGATTTCAAGATATCTTTTCAGGTTGCCGCTNTGTAGCGCCCGTTACCAACTCAGTTCCTCTCCGATGCAATGTCGGCAGATAATGCTTACCAGGCAGTGAAGATTTCAAGATATCTTTTCAGGTTGCCGCTTCGTCGACCAAACTGCGATTTGTATTTTTCTCATGCAAAAGTAACAAACTTCACATTCTGAATAAAGTTGACTCCATGTCGCCGAGCATTGGCGCTTTCAGAAACTTTCTTCTCACAGTAATGACACAATGTTCTGGAATACGTTCCAACGTGGATGGAGACGGCACTCCCCTCTTCGCAGTCCGTACATCATCCGATCCATCCAGTACCGATGTAGCTCTACATACAAGCCGTCGAAATGTAGCTCCTCATTCATGTAAGTTCTATAAAGCAAACAGTCGAAGAAGAGCATGAGATGTTATATTAAGCGTGAGGATTTAAATACCATAGCATAAGAGATTTCGAAAANAAACAGTCGAAGAAGAGCATGAGATGTTATATTAAGCGTGAGGATTTAAATACCATAGCATAAGAGATTTCGAAAAGATACGAAAATTAAATAAACATCAATCTCATGGAGCAACATTAAAATTACTGATATCATCATCACACTTTAAAAAAAAGGAAGTGCTGGGGAAATACTTCATAGTGTACTCTCGCTCGGCATGAAATTACACAAGATTATGAAGAAACCCTTACAATTTTCAATCCACAGGAATATCAGCAATTAAAAAATTCAGTTAAATGCCATGCTAAATATTAGCGCCCTAAGCGAATAAAAAACAATAAGGAAAAAACCTATTTTAAAAAATCGAAAATCTTTATTAAATATATAAAGCCAACGCTGTAACACTACCCCATCCTAATGCTGATTCGTACCATATTTAGAATGAAAATCACGGCATTTCAAAATAAAATCATACCGGAATTTTATATTAAAAAATCCTGGCCCTGCTTAATGCA
This sequence comes from Clitarchus hookeri, assembly GCA_002778355.1. Classification (NCBI taxonomy): domain Eukaryota; kingdom Metazoa; phylum Arthropoda; class Insecta; order Phasmatodea; family Phasmatidae; genus Clitarchus; species Clitarchus hookeri. The sequence continues at coordinate 147,077 of NQII01003237.1, read as the reverse complement.
GAGACAAATCGTCATGCCTACAACAATTCACATCACGATTTCCCTGAATTGTTATAAGCTGCCTTAGCGGTACTTTCACATTCCACTCATATACATACCAGGCCGTGATAAGTGAGAATTACTGCATATTTAAGCTTTTATATGTGCCATCGTGTCTATATTGTTTGCACCTGCAATTCATGCAGTTATCTAATATAATACGACGAACTATATATATATAAAGACAAACTGGCGGAAGAAAGGAAATTGTCATTTCCGTAAAGCCGGTACGCACCTCCTTTCGGAAAATATCGCACATGCCTGAATATTATATACCACCATTAAATTCGATTGAGGCAACAGCATGGAAAATAATACAAGTCCCCTACCCTTTAATAACGAATGCATATTTTTGAGTCGACGTGACGGATGGATCTTCCACTTTTTTTTCCGATCGTCGGTGATATTTTCAAGCGAATAAAGCTACTACAAGGTAAGTTTCGTGCTCACAATTTAATGGGCTAAATTTCATATCTTCAATTTGTCGGAAAACGCATTTTTCCTCCCTCAGCCACTCATTGGACTATGCACATTTTGTTACGCCTACCACACAAGAAGCGAGGCCAGATAAGGCAGGAATGCGGCCAACGACTATTATTAAAACAATGTTCACAAACAACTGGGTCCGTAACGCCATGACTGAAAATGCAGGAATCTGCAGAAGTGTGTAGAATATCAGCGTCTGTCTGACATAGTGGAGTTATGGCAATTTCATCATCATCTAACGGCAGTAACCCCGCCCAGGCTACAAGGGAGAGGCAATAGGAACCAAGGATATCGGAGGAGGTGGGCGTGAACGAGTAGTTTGGTGGACACGGCGGCTAAGGGCCTGGGTGTCATTCGGCGTCGGTCCTCCCTGAACGGCGGTCTTCGAGCGGTGATTGGGGGTAAGTGTTTTACACTAGGGTGAGAGAGCGAGTCCAGATCCCCTTATATCCTTGTTCTTCCATAATAGATTGTCTTTCAAACATACCTCGATCCCTAATCTCACCGAAAGCATCACGCTGTAATTATTGTAATTTGAATAAGTAAATATCCTATTTAATTAATTTGTTTTGCTTAATTAGTTGTACCCCCGACTTCCCTTCATAAACTGTATGAAATATACTCCCATTAAGGAAGTATATCATTGGTGGAGGCTTTGTTCCTCCCAACCCTTCCACCTTGCACCAATACTCTAACACACACTTCCTCCTCCCTTTATGTACATTCCTCACCCATCCGTACAGCTTGCCATTCCTAGCATTAATACTTTCACTAACGTTGCGCTCTCAAAACACAAATCATTGGGGCTTTGCTTATATTTAAATAGTATTTCTACAGGAATTAGCTGTAATCAGCTGTGCTTTGTTGTTATATTATTTTTAAATTTGAACTCTCTAACCCCCTTATAACTCCTGCATGCATTATATTCATAAAATGTTTTCAATAATTAAATAAATAAGTAAATATGTCTCAGTTCAATGGACGGAGGACACAATAAAGCTTGAAAATTTTAAAACTTCATTGACTTTCTATCTGCCAGTCCAGGACACGCACAACACAACCGGACACAGTTATCTTTACAGTTGAATAACCAGAGCACCAGTCATGAAGAACTGACTGAAAGTACACACAATAAGAGGCCATTAATCAGAGGGAGTTTACGAAATTTACTGTCTTGATCAACATTTCAGCCTACAGTACACGAAGACAAACATGAATATATAGAACTACGCTCTCAGAGAATTAGTAACACTTATCAGAATCTATAAACTACCCTTTCAGAAGATCGTACCTACACAGAATTACACTCTAGTGAAAATCCTACGCAACATAACAGAAAAAACAGTATGGAAGCAATGGCGACTACACAACACGTTCATGCTGTTATGCAACAGACAGTAAATATAGTAACATTTCATGGGATTTCAGAGCAGGATGACGTAGAATTTTTTGAATATTTTTTAAAGTGTAGAAAAATTTATAATTTAGATTAAACAAGTAAAATAGAGAGGTTACAGTTCCACTTAGGGGGACCAGCAAAATATTTTTTATCACAAATATATTTGAAACCGCTTAACAACAACTTACGTGGAATTATATTGTGGAGCAGATAAGGCTTGTTTTTTGCAACATATGCAAATAGGTTACAGTACAAAAATCTGCTCTACTGAAAAAGACAAGAACCGCTTGTATAGGNAAACAGTCGAAGAAGAGCATGAGATGTTATATTAAGCGTGAGGATTTAAATACCATAGCATAAGAGATTTCGAAAAAGATACGAAAATTAAATAAACATCAATCTCATGGAGCAACATTAAAATTACTGATATCATCATCACACTTAAAAAAAAAAGGAAGTGCTGGGGAAATACTTCATAGTGTACTCTCGCTCGGCATGAAATTACACAAGATTATGAAGAAACCCTTACAATTTTCAATCCACAGGAATATCAGCAATTAAAAAATTCAGTTAAATGCCATGCTAAATATTAGCGCCCTAAGCGAATAAAAAACAATAAGGAAAAAACCTATTTTAAAAAATCGAAAATCTTTATTAAATATATAAAGCCAACGCTGTAACACTACCCCATCCTAATGCTGATTCGTACCATATTTAGGATGAAAATCACGGCATTTCAAAATAAAATCATACCGGAATTTTATATTAAAAAATCCTGGCCCTGCTTAATGCAGAGACAAATCGTCATGCCTACAACAATTCACATCACGATTTCCCTGAATTGTTATAAGCTGCCTTAGCGGTACTTTCACATTCCACTCATATACATACCAGGCCGTGATAAGTGAGAATTACTGCATATTTAAGCTTTTATATGTGCCATCGTGTCTATATTGTTTGCACCTCAAATTCCTGCAGTACCCTAATATAATGCGACGAACTATATATATATAAAGACAAACTGGCGGAAGAAAGGAAATTGTCATTTCCGTAAAGCCGGTACGCACCTCCTTTCGGAAAATATCGCACATGCCTGAATATTATATACCACCATTAAATTCGATTGAGGCAACAGCATGGAAAATAATACAAGTCCCCTACCCTTTAATAACGAATGCATATTTTTGAGTCGACGTGACGGATGGATCTTCCNCCGATGGATCTTCCACATTTTTTTTCGATCGTCGGTGATATTTCAAAGCGAATAAAGCTACTACAAGGTAAGTTTCGTGCTCAGAATTTAATGTGCTAAATTTCATTTCTTCAATTTGTCGGAAAACACATTTTCCCTCCCTCAGCCATTCGTTGGACTATGCACATTTTGTTACGACTACCACACAAGAAGCGAGGCCAGATAAGGCAGGAATGCGGCCAACGACTCTTATTAAAACAATGTTCACAAACAACTGGGTCCGTAACGCCATGACTGAAAATGCAGGAATCTGCAGAAGTGTGTAGAATATCAGCGTCTGTCTGACATAGTGGAGTTATGGCAATTTCATCAACATCTAACGGCAGTAACCCCGCCCAGGCTACAAGGGAGAGGCAATAGGAACCAAGGATATCGGAGGAGGTGGGCGTGAACGAGTAGTTTGGTGGACACGGCGGCTAAGGGCCTGGGTGTCATTCGGCGTCGGTCCTCCCTGAACGGCGGTCTTCGAGCGGTGATTGGGGGTAAGTGTTTTACACTAGGGTGAGAGAGCGAGTCCAGATCCCCTTATATCCTTGTTCTTCCATAATAGATTGTCTTTCAAACATNACAGATTGTCCTTCAAACATACCTCGATCCCTAATCTCACCGAAAGCATCACGCTGTAATTATTGTAATTTGAATCAGTAAATATCCTATTTAATTAATTTGTTTTGCTTAATTAGTTGTACCCCCGACTTCCCTTCATAAACTGTGTGAAATATACTCCCATTAAGGAAGTATATCATTGGTGGAGCCATTGTTCCTCCCAACCCTTCCGCCTTGCATCAATAATCTAACACACACTTCCTCCTCCCTTTACATACATTCCTCACCCATCCGTACAGCTTGCCATTCCTAGTATTAATGCCTTCACTAACGTTGCGCTCTCAAAACACGCATGATTATTTTTAAATAGTATTTCCAGAGGAATTAGCTGTAATCAGCTGTGCTTTGTTGTTATATTATTTTGAAATTGGAACTCTCTAACCCCTTTATAACTCATGCATGCATTATAAGCATAAAATGTTTTCAATAATTAAATAAGTAAGTAAATATGTCTCAGTTCAATGGACGGAGGACACAATAAAACTGGAAAATTTTAAAACTTCACTAGCTGACCCGGCAAACGTTGTTTTGCCATAAAAAGTATTTCTAGTGATTAAAGTATTAGAAAAAAATAACTATAACTTATTGTAAGTGTGTGAGGATGTGGTATATAAACGGAAGAGGCATGGAGCTCTGTGGACGATGACGGAATATAAAATTAGATAATTTAATAAATATTAATAAAATTGAAATACAAACAATTACAGCTTTGCGATCAATAATAAAGTTAATTAAGAAGTACACTTAATTATTGAAAATATAATTGTAAACACGTCACTACTACGATCTGAGCACAAATGAATAAGAGAAAGGTTATTGTGTGAGAGAAAGTGGAGACCGGCTACTCCGTGCTGTGTCACTGGGAGACACCTGGTGGGAATAAATTGTAACCTAGATCGATAAATGATCGATGATAATTGATCAGTTATCGACCTAGGGTAAAATTTATTAAATTACTAATCTCGCAATAAAAAAATAAGGGTTGGTGGTAGAAGGGTGAAAATTTGGGAAGGTATGTATTTTTTGATGCCACATCATAAAAAAATAAAAAAGAAAAATTTTGTTCAAACAATAAAAAAAAATTGTTTGGGGGTGGCCACCCTTATTACTTAGGGGTGTAAAAATAGATATAAACCTATTCTCAGACCTACCGAGTATACATAAAAAATTTCATAAAAATCTGTCCAGCCGTTTTGGAGGAGTTCAGTGACTAACACTGTGACGGGAGAATTTTATATATTAGATTGACATTCTATCTGCCAGTCCAGGACACGCACAACACAATCGGACACAGTTATCTTTACAGTTAAATAACCGGAGCACCATTCATGAAGAACTGACTGAAAGTACACACAATAAGAGGCCATTAATCAGAGGGAGTTTACGAAATTTACTGTCTTGATCAACATTTCAGCCTACAGTACACGAAGACAAACATGAATATATAGAACTACGCTCTCAGAGAATTAGTAACACTTATCAGAATCTATAAACTACCCTTTCAGAAGATCGTACCTACACAGAATTACACTCTAGTGAAAATCCTACGCAACATAACAGAAAAAACAGTATGGAAGCAATGGAGACTACACAACACGTTCATGCTGTTATGCAACAGACAATAAATATAGTAACATTTCATGGGAGTTCAGAGCAGGATGACGTAGAATTTTTTGAATATTTTGTAAAGTGTAGAAAAATTTATAATTTAGATGAAACAAGTAAAATAGAGAGGTTACGGTTCCACTTAGGGGGACCAGCAAAATATTTTTTATCACAAATATATTTGAAACCGCTTAACAACAACGTGGAATTATATTGTGGAGCAGATAAGGCTTGTTTTTGCAACATATGCAAATAGGTTACAGTACAAAAATCTGCTCTACTGAAAAAGACAAGAACCGCTTGTATCGGCAATATTACACGTTCAAAAAATATCATATTAAGTTCAGAAAGTAAAACCAAACATGCCAGAGGAGGAAATATTGGAGAAACTGTGGAATTCTCTCTTGCCATCGGTTGTGGATAAACTCATTGTTATGAATTACCCATAATTAGTGGCTATGCAAAACAATATCAAACAGATTGAATCATGATTTTGCAACACAAACACAATATATAAAACAAAGCAACAACCATTTCACCTGATATACAAGAGATGCAAGCAATTAAGTATGAAATCAACAACCTGACCCTGAAAGAAGCAAAAAGTCAGACGGACAACACAAAACCACAGAGCAATAAAAACGTATTTCAACATCGCCACGAACATAAGCGTAAAGTTAAAAGAATCTATACAGTACTAAAACAAAGTTTTTACCCTCAGAACACATGCCACCATTACCCTTATCAACAAGGCTACAATAACTGTTACATGACTCAGCAAGGACAATATTTTAGGCCAATAAATACACACAACGCAGAAAGGAACATACCATCCTAATTTGATGTACAACCATTTCCTTTTCACAACTCTTATATGACACAAGTACATGGAACACCAAAACCACAATATCCACCTTCAACCATCCACAGTTCAAAAACTCAACATATTCAAAAAACTTGTTTTACAGTGTGTAGAAACCTCCCATACACCTTGGCAATGTAATATTGAAATAAAGGGAGGCTACCGGGCTACGTATGCAGAAATAGTGGCCAGAAACTATAGGCCCAATCAGAACCCATACTCAATAGTATATACACAAGAAAATTCACCAAATAGTTAAGAAAAACCACCTCGTATACTACAAGCAGCAAATCTGGTTACCAAAACTATAATACTAAATACAAAATATACTTCACTGGAAGCATGTCAATAGGTGGCAAAATCAAAACAGTCGAAATAGGACAACTGACATGACAAAAATAACAGCTGTCGAAGAGGCACCTAGGGAAAACAAACAACAAAATCATCAACTACATGGAGTAGAAAAGGAAAACAACTCAATTAAAAACTGAAATTTTTTACTAGACGACAACAAAGATAAGACATCAAAAGAAGTTAAATTAGGTAAAAAATCCATATTTGCAATCACATGTGCACTGAGTTTATATAAAGGTCATCATGTCATAAACTGTCCCACGTTTCCCAACAAAAACATTGCATGACACACTGCTATTTCAGAACGCTTCAAACCATTTAAAAGGGAAACATGCAACACAATACTCCAAAAGAAGGGATGCAACAGATATAGAAAACTTAAGAGATATAAAATGAGAAACACGAATCACAATAGAAAACAAAAAAGACATTAAATATAAATTAAAACATACCAGAAATAAGTCCTTTGCAGAACAAAATGTAGATAGCATCAATATTATGGCATTTACAGACGAGTTATTGTCTACACCGAAAATCACTGTTCAAACGATTTATTGCACTTCTTAATACCGGATGCAGTAAATCCTGCATAGCGGTAACAATATCACACAAGCAGAAACTAAAACCTATAGAACACAATATTAATCTTATAACAGCAACTTAATAATTACTCTCCTTAAAATTTTACACCGCAATGACATTTCAAATTTCAGGATACACATTCAAACACGACTTCCAAGTCATAGAAAACTAACAAACTGACATCATATTAGGGTGCAATTTTATTTGTCATCATCAGGTAATACCGCGCTCAAATGACAAACTTGCCTCTCTTTGATATAAACCTGATCAAATTATCACTTTACCCCTTATAGACACCTACACAATAATTTCTCACTTCACGTAATTCAGAAACTAGTAAATTTTGAAACAGAAGAACAAGATTTACCAATGAAAAATATTAATCCAGCTTTACCATCAGAACAGAAATTACAAATTCTAAAGCGACTTAAACAATATGAGGATAGATTTGCAAATTAATTAACAGATCTCACAGAAACGGAAAAATATGAAATAAATATAAAACTTACTGCATATGAACCAATACATCGCAAACCGTATGCACTTGCTCCAAAAAGACGCAAGATAATAAAGGAACGAATTCATCAAATTCTAGACGCAAAAATTATCGACCCTTCCACAAATCAATATCCAGTTCCTTGCCATTGTTGTACCAAAGGAAGATGGCTGTGTTCGTTTTCCTAGTGGTTTCGGTGCTTGGAAACTATATCTTAAACAGGAAAATTACCCACTTTTCCGAACAGACGATATGCTTCAAGTCATCTAAAATACAAAATATTTTACAAGCCTTGATAAGTTCATGCGGATTATATTCAATTCCGGTTAAAAAGGAAGATATATATGAATTTAACCTCAGCATAGACCAAATCAGATTGTTCCAGTATTACCGCATGCCAATGGGAATGTCCCGTCCCGTATTTCACGATTTTTTAAAAATTTTGTAGACATCTTTGTAGAGTTTGCACGTTAGAACACTGTAGTGTGGTATGTGAACGACATTTTTGTGTTAGACGATACTTTTGAGGAGCACATTAAATTCTTGAAAAACTTTATAGAAAAATGCAAGAATTAATCGAAAGAAATGTCAATTTCATAAACAAGAACTAACCATCTTAGGGCACAAACTCACACCACTAGGCTTATGTCCTGATCCAGGTAAATCACAAGCAATTTCAAATATGCCACCACCCAAGATATTAAAACAATTACGCTCATTCCTTGGACTCACGTCTTACTTGCGTAAATTAATTAAAAACTACTCAGAGATTGCACAACCACTTACAGAACTCACCAAAAATGACATACAATTCACTTGAGGAAACTCCACTGCAAACAGCGTTTCAAAAATTTAAAGATGCAATTAATACGGCTCCTGAATTACCCGTTACTACGGCTCCTACATTATCCATTACTGCAGTCCCTACATAAGAACCGTTCATAGACGACAGGGAAACAATTCCGGTATGCAAAGCAATTAAAACAGCGATCGAAGGAGCCCTGCTTCAACAAGACCCTAATGTAACCAGATGTATTATAAGACTATGTATCACGAACATTAGCGCAAAGCGAACAAAACTGAAGTGCCACAGAAGGGGAGTCAGGAGCAATAAAGTATTTTTGCATTAATTTCCGACAATTCCCTTGAGGGCAGAAAATTCTCCATACAAACAGATCACGCATATTTAAGATATCTCCGTTCCATGGCTGAGTACAACACACATATTTGAAATTTTGCAACTGCACTATCGAAATTTCGAATTTGAAACGAAAATAATAAAAGGTGAAAACAACATTAGTATTGCAGACACTTTTTCAGCCTATCCGAACACAGCACGAATATTCAAACCACAATATCTATACAAGACAAACTTTNATTTCGAATTTGAAACGAAAATAATAAAAGGTGAAAACAACATTAGTATTGCAGACACTTTTTCAGCCTATCCGAACACAGCACGAATATTCAAACCACAATATCTATACAAGACAAACTTTGTCCCACTATACAAGTTTCTAGCATACCAAATAGTTTGTACGAGGCAGCAGCCGTCCTTATTTTATATAATTCACAAAAATCTGACGAAATACGCACAAGCATTTACAAACATATATGTAACAAATGGGATGAATATTCACAATTGTTAAAAGAAAAAGACACTACNTACGCACAAGCATTTACAAACATATATGTAACAAATGGGATGAATATTCACAATTGTTAAAAGAAAAAGACACTACCCGAAGCAAATCAAAAACAAAACAACGAGCACCGGTTATTGATCACATACCACATAGGTTCATTTTCCATGCTTTAGCAGATTATTATCACATTAATGTTACAACTATCAACAGTAATGAAAAACGAGACATTTTTATTTCAAGCAATGAACCACTATCACCAATAACAATACTTGTTGAGCAAAAACACAAACATACTATTTACNCATTTTTATTTCAAGCAATGAACCACTATCACCAATAACAATACTTGTTGAGCAAAAACACAAACATACTATTTACAAACCAGTATTGCAAAAACCACCAGATCACCAGATAATTGAAGCTGATAACGACATATTTATATTTCCACTAAAACACGTACCTTATAACAAATCTTCTTAAAAAGGTGAATATTCAAACGACGCAAAAATTAAAAAAAATTAAATTAGCTCTGACAGAACTACAAATAGCTTCTCCCACTGACAGAAAGAAAGCGAGACGTTATGGGACAACTACAAATTGCGAGGTTTATTATAAAATACACACACCTGCAGGTGAAAAACACCTAACGGAAGTACCTAACTACTATGTACACGAAATAATAACAGTCCACCTTGACGCATTATAAAGTGAACGACATTTTGGAATTAGGGAAGACTACTTTTATGAAATAATTGAGAAGGATATTGAAAATTACGTCAGAACATGCGAAATTTGCTAGAAGACAAAACCAGCGAATATTAAACAAGAAGGCCAATTACAACAAATTAATAAAACACCAATATTCACAATGTGGTCACTCGATGCCAAGGGACAACTACCAGAATCAGAATCAGGGAATAAGTATACTCTTGTAATGACGGGATTTGCTACCACGTACGTAGTCGCTCAAGCCGTCCCAAATATAGATGCACAAACATGTGCAGAATTTATAAAAACAGTTATACTTAGATTTGGTTTTTCCAAATACATCCTGACCAACAAGGGAGCTTCCTTCAATATGTAAATGACCAATAAACTGCTTTCAGATCTACACATCAAAAGACTAAGAACCACATCGTATAGTCCACAAACCAATGGATTAACCGAAGCTATGAATAAAATAATGGGTCAACATTTAACCACGAATGCTCATGAATCGCCACGGCAATGGGATATATGTATATATTTAATAATGTTTAGCTGCAATACAACTGTTAACACATCATCAAAATTCTCCCCATTTTACCAAATACACGGGGTAAACGCCACACAACTTATTTAAGTAGTATTAAACAAACCGCACATCCGCACCCCGACTGATAACAAACTCTAAGTCAAGCCCGTCAAAAATCGAGATAAAATATTAGAAATAGTCTGATAAGACAAAAAAATTCAAATTTTTATAGGAAATATACACAAATGTTTTACAAACCAAACCAACTCGTCTGACTTCGTAGACTACCAAAGAATAAAGCCATAAATTTTAAATACATTGAACCATTCAAACTAATTAAAAACTTTGGTCCCCAACACACAACACAGTACTTAAATAAAAACTGCAAAAAGGTTAACGTATTGAAGACACAGTTAATACCAGACAGTTGAAATCAGCATACCTAAGACAACATACAGTTACTCCCTCCATTGAAACAGAAAATCACAGATAAACAAACTCCCGATCGCCAACCGACTATTTCACGATCCCCTTTGCCCTCCTCATAACACAGGTGCATCTAATCATACTCTACTCACATGTTCACAACAACCGTACCCATTCATACATGAATCAACATGAAAGTATAAGTGAAAATGTACTCACCAATATTTTGTTACATGTAAATTCTCCAACATAAAATAATGTTGAAAGTCGTATTACTTCTCCTAGATATTTTCCGCCCTCTCTACCGAACATCCCTTAACGAATACACACTGGCGTGTACTGGAAGTCCATTAAGGTTAATGTCTTACATGAAATATATATAGCTTCATTTACCAAAAACCCCTCCAACTTCTCCAACGATAGCGGAAACCGGAAATATGGACCTAGCAAATTTGTGAACTTGACATCCCACACTTATGTACAAACGCACCATTGATTTTAAACACCATAACTGAGTTGCGGACACACATCCTTACGGAATTCAACAACGACATTAATGTACCAAGTCGGAGTAGACGAGGCTTAAGATTCCTCGGCGATGCACTAGAATGGTGTTGCGATAATATTTCTCATAAGCATTTCGATCAACTACTATCCAATGACAAAGTCTTACTTCAAAGATCAACACACTTAAGGTGTGAAGACTTCATAATAACGAGGGCATACATTCCATGATACAATCTACGAAAAACACCACTTTCCAAATCGACAGGAAATTGTACATTCTAATTGAAGCTATTAAAAATATTACCTTCTCTCAAAACACCCAGCTTACCTCGTGGCTGGTTTCCGAGTTACTCCGGCTGGTTACCGAGTAACTCACCTCGGTGCAACAGATGACTTTCACTTCTATATTAAAATTATTCAGCTACCTATTGAGAAACCAAGAACTAACTACACACATGGTATACTGTAAAAGTAACCATCCACCAATAAATATTATACCATCGGAAACCATTCAGAAATACCTAAGTAAAATCCAGAATACTGTATAAAATGGTAAAATGATACTATCACTCCCACCAACTAATATTAATATGTATTTTCATTTACCTATTACATAATGTTCCCTCACAGAAAAGCAAATGGATCTATAGATACAGGTGCCATTAATCCGAAAAAATGCCAATCTGAAATTCAAGAAAATTTTTTCCTAGTGCCATTCAGTTTCAAAATCGCTCATGTTCTATAAAAAAAAAGGAAATAACTATATTAGCGGATATCAGCACGTTCAATATATACGATATCCCAGTGCCCTCGGAAAATGAATTTGAAATATACCGAATAATATGAATACTTACTCCCGCCTAAAAAGCAAAGTACATCAAGACAGCCATTGAAATAGGTACTGTAGCGCTTATTACAGACAAATGCTCATTCCGTTGCATAAATAACTACAAAATTACTATAATACAAATGCAACCACACGAATAATTAATTGCCAATGCGCACACGGAGTAGTATATTAGTTGTAACAACAATAACATCTCGACATGACAACCGCAGCCTGCCATGCGAGGTATAGATAAGCTCGCTGAATGAGGATTGGGGAGAACAATGGATGTGAAAACATTATTGACAGTGTGGGAGCGAGATGGTGCGGAGTGCTAGAAAAAATTATGAGGAGGGCCAAAAATAATTTTTGCACATGCAAAGTGTAAGCATGTGGGTGAGACATTGTGTCCATAAACACAATTGTATGTATATGTTTGAGGAAAAACAATAGCAAGGCACAAGAAAAATTAAAACCACAATATATATGCACAAAGAAAATATACGTTATTACTTTGTTCAGTCATCTTGAGGTGTCTACGGGAAAAAAAAACATTATGTTGTGTTCTATGTTGTAAAAATGCAGCAGGAAAGAAACTCGATAATGTTAAAAGTATAGATTGTAAACGAAAAAAATTTGTTTACGATGTAGAAAGATATATGTGTTAATGTCGACGTAAATGAATAGTTATGAGAAGAAATATCATTTCTATAAAATAATTTGTGGAGACCCATGACACGAAATATTTTAAGTCATAATTAAAATAAATCAAGGCATATATGAAAGGAATGGTAATGTCGAAAAGAAAGAGCTATGGAACGAAAACATTCTTATCAAAATGGTAACTGGAGTCTGAACATGTGAATGCATACATGCTTCCAAGCAGTTTTCTTACATCCGCACCTGAATGGTGTTTGCTAACTATGACGTCTGCACATGTGCTTGTGCGGGAAGAGCAGTTTTATAATTTCACAGCTATGCACCTGTATGGCATCAGGTAACCGGAGTCTGCACACCTGCAACCGTACTTGCTTCCACGCCAATTTCTCACGCCTGCACCTGCTCAGTGTTAGGCAACCGTGAAGTCCACATGTGTGGGAAGAGCGGTCTGAGCACTTGATAGCCGCACTCCTCATGCACATCGTCATCGAAAATGAAAGTTTGATACAAAGCAGTTCACAATCATAGGCTTTTACTTTCTGGCATTACCAAGACCACCAACCCCTGAATAGGTCACCACAACCCACCTAAGTGAACGACTTCATTGTCATGCAGAGCCTTTTGATAGTGCTTGTAATTGCAAAAATAAAATACAGCCCGTCTTAGATGTTCGCAGGAATAACTGTCATCGGGTGCATGTTCCAGGCTCACAAAAGACCACTAGCAGATGCTCCGGTTCGTGCGGCTAGAGGGAAAACGCGAAAATCTCTGGTGGTAAATGCTGGAACCATCAGTACTTGCCATGAACATGTGTAGGTAGCCAACATGCCAGTAGCAGAATTCGTCGATATATGGACCGGACATGGTAGCTTCTTAAATATTGCCAAGGTGATATGCATGCATATCCGTCCGTTGTTCGGCAGCCAAACAAAGTGGATAGATCCTTCAGCTACTATGTTAACTCCAAATGAACAACAGGTCAGGCTGCAATCGTGTCCCAGAACTTGAACTCGGACTTCAAGGAAACCTCGAAATCGATGGAGGCTCCCCCTTTATATGCAATCTTCCCCTTCCTCCCACATACCATATCTGCATTACATGAGTTTCACTGTCAAGCACATACAACTGCCAAAACATATGGACCCAAAATTAAGTTAAGAGGACCTCAATTTGATCTGGCAGACCCAATATCTAACTCAACTCTGAGTCAGGATTCCGACTTTATTCACTCTAAGCCCAGAGCCTTGCTTTTGTCCCGTGACCATCCAGCTGGCCCCCATATCTGTGAACCAGATTCGATTCACGATAAGGCAGATCAGATTTTCCTACGCGATACGTACAGATCCTGCACACACACATTCAAGGCAAGTACGACTTTTAGCATTTGCCAGCTACACTACCTATGCACATTGTAATCATTTTACTGTCTGACATTATGAAGGGTAGCAGTGGAATGAATCATAGCTTGTTGAATACAAGACGTTGTGATGCTCTGAAATAATCCCACTTGCCCATATCGCGCAAAAAGGGGTCCGAGATACTATACCATTTCGTGTGACGAGAGTCGTATGCCCGATATGGGCATAGGACTCCACAATAGAAAAAACGAAAGATCTCAGTTGAGGTGGAGAAATTTCCCACCACCGATACCTTGAGACCTCACTTGCTACTAACCTCAAACTTAATAGAGGGCCCTCCTTGTGCTCATTCCCCCATAATGTTAAATGAGCTTCTCCATGTTATAAATGCTAGACACTCTGAAAAAAAATTCCGCATTCTCTGCTTACACGAGACGGATTCAGGATAATATACCATTATGCAGAACAAGAGTAGATTGTTTGATGAGTAAAAATATTCGCTACAGAAAAAAAACTGCCGTGGTGGTTGGGTTCTTCTATCACTTGTAGTAGTGTTAATTACAAACATTTATAAATATTTTGCCATCCGTCCTCGTACCTCTGCTTGCGTAAGCCCATCATGGGTTGCATATGAACAATATGCAGGGCCGAGTGATGCGCGTGTTACATCTGCTTTAATGTTTGGTGCGTCTGCACCTGGTGTAATATGTACCCGAGATATGCCCGATGGCTGGATTGCCCGACGAGTAAAAAACTTCACTACATAAACAACCGCGATACTTTCAACTCCATCTCCGCACCTGACACCTGTGTTGTACAGGACTGGCAGACTTTGCCCCAATGACGTGAGCTACGTCATGAAGCTACGCATTCCGAGGGCCGGTCGAGAAATAAATTATTCACCTAAAAAAAATCCTCCATCTTCAGCTCCGTCGTCAAAAATATGTATTCTATAATAAAAGAGAGCGGACTTGCATTCCTTTCCATATTATTTTCAGGCATGTATGCTTTTTTTCCGAAAGGAACTGCTTTACAGAAATGAAGGGTTCCTTTCTTCCGCCAGTTCGTCTTTAAGCATATATAGTTCGTCGCATTATATTAGGGTACTGCACGAATTGCAGGTGCAAACAATATAAAAATTATGGCTTATGTAAAGGCTTAAATATGCACCGTAGCTATTCGATAAATTCTCACTGATAACGAGCTGGTATGTATATGAGTGGAATACTCAGATAACTTAAAACAAATCGAGGAATTCTTGATGTAAATTGTTGTAGGTATGAATGACGATTTGTCTCTGTATTTAGCAGTGCAGGTATTATATCAACATACATTCCCAGTATGATTTTATTTTGAAATGCCGTAATTTTCTTCCCAAACATGCTTAGAATCAGCATTAGGATGGGCTGGTGTTAAAGTCTCGGCTTCTTAAATTTATTAAATAGTTTCGGTTTATACAAAAAAAAAAATTTTTCCGGATTATTTTTTTACTCGCTTAGGGTGCTAATCATTATTATGTCATTTAACGGATTTTTTTAAGATGAGCGTTCCATGCATTGAACATTTGAGGGTTTCTTCATAATCTTGTGTAATCTCATGTAGANAAATTTTTCCGGATTATTTTTTTACTCGCTTAGGGTGCTAATCATTATTATGTCATTTAATGGATTTTTTTAAGATGAGCGTTCCATGCATTGAACATTTGAGGGTTTCTTCATAATCTTGTGTAATCTCATGTAGAGAGAATACCCGGAAGTATTTTCCCAACACTTCCTTTGCTTAAACATGTGACCTTTACATTGGTAATTTTCATGTTGGCTCTTGAGGTTGATGTTTATTTATTGTTCGCATACTTTTCGAAATCTCTTCTGCTATAGTATTTCAAGCGTCACACTTTATATGACATCGCATGCTTTTTTTTCGACTGTTTCCTTTATAGATTACCTACTTGAATGAGAAGCTACATTTCGACGGCTGGTATGTAGAGCTACATCAGGACTAGATGGATCAAATTATGTACGGCCTGCGAAAAGAGGAGAATCCTCTCGATCCATGATGGAACGTGTTCCAGAACATTGTGTCGTTACTTTGAGAAGAAAGTTTCTGAAAGCACCAATGCTCGGCGACATGGGGTCAACTCTATTCAGAATGTGAGGTATGTTACTTTCGCATGAGAAAAATACAAAACGCCGTTTGGTCGACGAAGCAGCAACCTGAAAAGATATCTTGTAATCTTCATCTTGAAGCTTCATCCGATGCAACGTCGGCGTTATCTGCCGACATTGCATTGGAGAGGAACTGAGATGGTAACCGGCGCTAAACACACTGGAGAATCATCGAAGCAGAAAACGTCCGCTGTGAATGTGGTGGGGAGATTGTAGATTCGTTCCACGCAGCTAATACAACAAGACTTCCGCAAATGCTAATAAAGCAGGACGGAGTGCTGACATGGCAAACACATGCCATGTTGATGTGAGAAGTGCTCTAACCAACACCGACAGTTTAAAAAAGTTATCTGAAACAGTATGAATGTTGTGCATGATCCTCTGATGCAGGCCTAGCAGTTCATCCTTCCTGTTTGTAATTCACAGTTTTTAGTTCACAGCAAATGCTGCTTCCGATGCAACTTCGACCCGCGAATCATAAGCAACACCTGGTGATTCACAGACCATGCATCGCAACCTAAGAAAGTAAGCTAAATGTAAATAGATTTTTTCTATGAAGGAATCAGCATTCGGGGGCTTTGAAAACGTATGATTCTCCAAATCCGATAACTTCGACGAAACATGTTTGTTCATTTCTGACCTGTATGGAACCGAATTTAATAAACCAACTTACAAACAGGTGGGGAATTACTGAGGCCTGGAATATAATATATGATTGGCATGTGGCTATAGAAATTCTGATGTATGCAAAAAGAAAGCAATCAAGAACTCCAACTTAGTATAATGCGGATGACATCGAACCCGATGTTGAAAAACCATAAAGAAGGTATTTCGTATGGAGGAAGAAATAATATTGAAGGGCTCTGGCTAGACACTCGATTTGGTGTGTCATCTGCGACTGAGAACAAATGGGGTCGGTCCACCCTTCATCGATGCCGATTATGCGCAGTAAACCTTATCAACAATTCGTGGTATCACAAAGTATATTAAATTTTTAACAAAGTGTATATAGGCAAATGGCCCTAGGCATGTGAGAAGCCTAACGATAGGTAATAGTTGTGCCACTAAGGTGCCCACAGTGCTGGGTACAGATCGACTATATTTATGTCTATAATTTGCCCATAGTGCTGGGAAGAAGTTTATATCTGGGTTTTGCTTTAACCTCGCGCGTCGGTGCGAATGACAATGGTAACATCGTTTCGTATCTATACCTCTCCACTTTGTCATTGCTTACGACGAGAACGAATGTTGCACTCATCAACTCATCACCAGGTGAATCATTGAATGCGCCTTCGCCTCTCACGATGCACCACAATTTCTCCATGCCGTCATGAACAAATATACTGGAAGCTGGATCTTAGTTTCATTGAGGTCTAGGTGAGTGGCAGATCGTTGCAGGAGGTGGCGGTAGCTTGCATAAATATTTTGGAGACATCGGTCGTGGGTCCAACAGAAGCATCATTGAGTTCTTCAGATGGGACACGTGCAGCAGTACCACCATCGGTATATTCAGGCATGACGTCGACAGCGCCATCAACTTCTTTATTGAGACATCTTCAATTGGGTCAACTGCAACTTCGGACGAACTGACAGCACCATTTCTTCCTGCAACATCTGTTTCTTCAGCTATACCATCCAGTTCTTTGGCTGATCTGTCTCCGGCAGAGTCTGTGGCTTCGCCTGAGTGACCACCACCAGAAAAAAACATTTCCCTGCATCTACTGCGAGAAGGTATTATTGCATCAACACACCGCATGGCACCATGAATTTCGTGGCTGTATGAACAATCACAAACCCTTTAAATATCTGTCCATACGGTGTGGTTCGTTTTTCTACCGCAACGATATTTAGAGTAGATATTTATGCCAATGCAAAGTTAAACTGCAGTAAACTGCAGGTATCATCGATGCCTCGGTGCCAGAGCTGCAACAGAGATTTCTTGCGGCCTCCATCGGCGGAGTGATGGACGGTGATTTCGATAATATGGCTCCACTACCAAAATCTGCTGCGATCAGTATGAACGACGAACCTAACCTGGCACCTCATCGCCAAGAGCAACATCTATTTTCACGAAGACATCTTCATCCATGGTTCCTGCTCCTTCGGATGTGACGATGAATTTTGAAGGCCCGGACCTAAGAAATCGCAAATTGCAATAGCATATGCTTATAAATATTCGCTTGCTTACAACCTGCCTTGCAGAAATGTGGGAGTTCTGTTATTTTATATACGGACCTTAATGAAATAAAACGAGATCTATGATGTATAGCTTAAATTGAAATGTATTTATTTTTACAGTTTTTTGTGGTTATAGGTATTTTGATTGTTGGAAAAGGGGTCAGAGGGATTAATACGTCCCCCAATGCACTGGGTACAGAAGTGGTGGCCGATCTATTAAGAAATGTTTATTAAATAATTTCGAGGCAACTTTACTCGATTGGATTTTTTTTTAATTTCCTTGAAAAATATATAAAAATGTAATTATTATCTGCAGCGACGCCATTAACAAATACAATTATTACTAAACCCAAGTTGGTGGGCCGATACTTTTTAATTACTGTAATTTTTTGTTGAAATAATTTTTATTGGAATAATTATTAATAAACTATTGTCTAGAGATGTCGGTGCGAAGAACATCCAACACGGCATTGAGTACTGGCTGTAACGCCAACAATCATGGCGGAATGCATCGACCAACATGGCCGCCGACCGCGCCTGTGACGTCATGGCAGACAACTCTGAACTCCAAATACTGAAATCCTGATTAAAACCGCATATATACACTTGTGATGTCACTATTTCCATGTTAACAGGTAACACTGTGTTCTTACAGACTGCGTGAAACAATATATGTGAGAGTGTTGTTGATTGGCGAACAATCTCGCAGATTGTTTATACCTTTCGTCAATTACGTGAAAGTAAAGTAGGAGCTAACTTTCATACAGTATATCAGGTGGGCGTTCGAAAACGCGACAGGTCACCAAGATTCAGATTTCGTAAGGTGAGAACCCGCTAGTATTTAATGCGAGACTTTGAAAGCCTCCACGTGGAATTTCATTTCCGCCCTACTTACAACACATGTGGTGAATGAGTGAGTGAAGAGATATGAGCCGTTCTTCGTAACTTCATCTTGAGGGCCGTGAAGGTGATTGCGGTGAATATGGGAAAAAGTCTGAATGAAAGAGCCAGGGAAACTGGAGATCCCAGAGCAAACCCGCCGACCAGCGGCATCGTCCGGCACGATTCTCACATGCGAAAATCCGGGACCTGATAAACCACATGTAAGAATTAATACTGACATGACAATATGACTGGGCATTTGTGCTGTCATCAAGTTACCTTGTAGAACTGCTAGTAACATGGACATGATAATGTTACTCCACGTATTAGATTTTCAGATAAAAAAAATCTATATAATACATGTGAAACAGCATTGACTTTTACCAAACCTTTAACCCATTCCATCCCGAATAAGTTTACGAGTTCAAGTGTTGCATTTGTAAAGAAATATTTGGTGGGTATGTACTTGTCTGTAGCGTACTTCTCGCAACCAGTAAACAACGTACCCCGTATTCATTGACACCACCATTAATCATCCACAAATGAGAAACACGGAAAATTCAACAAATCAGATTACTCGGAAGGCAGACGCCCAAAACACCGGCCACTGATTCCTTGTTATGCACAGTGCCGAGTATATATATCCTTCACGTGCAACATCGCGACTGTGGAAGCTGGGACTGAACGGGCTAAAAGTCCTTCAAAGTGAAAATTCTTAAACATTTCAAGGTCACGTCCGGTGCTAAGAAAGTATTGATACAGCAATAGAAAACAGCATAAACAAGCTTAGTGTGTTTTTCGAATCCTCAAAATTTTAATTTTATGACCATAGGGCTTTAATACCACAATGTATTCGTAAAAGGTAAAGCATTGTCACTACAGTTTAAAACAACATCAAACTAAATAACAGACATTGTAGACACAAATGTAATTTCTGTCCTAAAAAAAATACACCGAAATATTCTATAAATATTCTTAAAATTAGTTCAGGCAGAAATGCTTAAATAAGAACTTGTTATGTGGCAAACGCACAGTTATAGCCGGCTTTATAATATAACAGTCCCACAGTTTGGACACCATATTTGTTATACCGCATGTCAAAGTATTGACGTCTGGAAGTTGCCATTCGGCTAGTTCAAGAGGGAGTAACACGAGACCCTTTAAAAAGGACGCCAAATAAATGTTAAATAAAATCAAGTTCCGGTTTATGTGTTCTTTACTTTAATTTATTAACCGAGAGGCAACAGTTTACATACAGAGTTCAGGTATGCCGAGTACGAACAGGTTTCGCCGGTTCACAGACAAGTAGATAGCAGCGCCACAGTCGTTGTTGATTAATTATTTACGTCTCTAAAAACTTGCCCGAAGAAAAACAAATGCAGCGACCCCCCACACCGGCGGGGAAATAATCTAGCAAGTTCAAGTTTGCCGGTGTGGGGGTTATGCGCCACGCCCAACGCGGCCTAGGCGAGCACTGGATGACGACTGACTTCAGGTGACTTAAACGGCGACAGGCACACGAGAACTTGTGCTGCCTATCACCCCCCTCTCCAAAGATAAGAGCCTGGCGTGGGCTGCCACGCACGCTCTCAACACTGCATAGCCCGCTTAACTGCGCCGTCAAGATAAAGATAAACGAACTTCTCTTACAAAACTTGTCGACGCAGTCTGAAAGTTTCTGATATAATGCTGGCGCTTAACAAAAACTCCAACATTCTGAAACGGCAACCAGATGTCTGGTAAACGTTAAACAACTGCAAATTTATGCCCGATAAACAAACTATCACAGTAAACGAGCCAACCCCTGCTTTAATTTTGTAACCCTATAAAAATATTATGAAGCTTAGCAAAACAAAAGAAAATGAAACACAGTGTCCCGAAATTTAATAACTTGCATCGTTACAACCTATATGACAAATACGGATGTCCATTAACAGGTAACTATTACTTTTCATATTTAGACCTAAGATATTTTATGTGAATGAATGTATTTCCATATGCTATAATTCTTCTAATAATAATCGTTATATAATTATTTTTACCATCATGCCTCTTCATGTTAAAATTATAAAACAACTAAAATTTGTTAAGTAAAACTACGAGAGAATTTTCTTCTTCTTTGCAGAATTAAACAACAATCAACATTTAAATGTGAGTTGATAGTACTATGTATCCCACCTTTAAAACTGTAAAGTATACTGTTCCTTTTTCTTACAACATAAAATAATTTTTTCGTAGTTAGCTAAAAAAAAAAAAATTCAAAAAATTATGATTTTGTGTGTAGATTAGAATTTTCCGTCACAAAGTTGGGAGTGCGAATTTTGACTTAACGGAATTTTCTGCGTCAGATTTTCCATCGCACCATAGAAACAAACATATGCCTTTACCCTAAAGAAACTATCCCTAAACGTCGTTAGGGCATGTTCCCTAAAGTCGTTTGTACTAAAGACATTTGTTCTGAATATTTCTTCCCACAAAGCGTTTGCTTTAAGGGCGTTTGCACTAAAAGCAATAGCCTTAAACTTTATTTCCTGGTCCGGTATTCTCCATTTTGATAATTGTGTCATTGCTTCAGTAAATGCCTGATACATTCTCGAAACACTTATAACTGAATATTGTTAGAATTTAACATACCATAAAACAGCACACTGGAATACCATTTTTGTCTCCTCATCAGATTTATTAGGGAATTCTATTTTTTATTAGACTCCTCGCCAGAACTTGTACTATTAATATGTTCTAAACAAATTATTTTTTCATCGAAGTAAAATTATTTGCAATGCCAAATTTTTTAATATTCAGTGATGTAGAACAGTTTTGAAACAACGATGAAATCGTGTAACAAGTTACGGAATTTAATGTGAAAAAATGCAAATTGTAGATAAACAAATATTTGAATTTAACAGCATAAATGCCTCGTTTTAAGCGATATTTCTAATCGAATAACTTGTGTATATGTAAGTCACTGCATCACTGAATGCGCACGACGGCTTCAGTAGTACTTCACAGCTATACTATTTGTCTTCTCGCCGCTTCTGATTTACCCTATCTGAAATAAAAACAGAACAAACATTACTTATAAAAAAAAATTTATTTGTATTTTAAGTACGGGTCAATGATTTCTACAAAAATTATTGTAATAAAAAACGTAATGATACAAAATCTTATAAGATTCTTGTAAATTTAAAAAATACATACGTATATTAGCAGTGCACTGCATCTTGCACTCGATGAAGAAGCAGCTCGCTTTGCACGCAGTTTACAGATCAGGGACCGTTCTTGCTGAGCGTTTGTGGTCGTGTTCGACTGCGAAATCGTAAGCGCCATTCTGTAAGGTGTCCGTGTTCTACAAGAACCACTCCTGTAGGTACATATTCATTTGTGAGTGAGTAAAGCTATTTGGGCGGCTCTAAACATCGAAGTCTTGAGAGTCTATGAGGGTGAAGCGATGTGAGAATTGAGCAGCAGCGGAATGCAAGGGCGGGGGAAACGGGAGATCTTCGAGAAAACCTGCCGACCAGCGATATGTAAAACTCCGGGGGTGACCCCCGCCTGGAATCGAACCCTTTTAGCTTTGGTGAGAGGCGGGAAGTCTTACCACTGCACCACCGCTGCCGCCCATGTCCATTTGGGCAAGAGTTTTTAGTAGAAGCTATTTTTTATGTCACAGCTTTAAAAATACTCGTAAGTCTTCCTACACGACCTAAAATACACGCGCAAAATACAGAATGGGGCCAAATTCTATCTACAGACTTCGTGAGAATTTTTTTTTTTTTGCATAATATCGGAAAGCAATTGAATTTAGATTACTATTCCCGAACATTGTTCTATGTTATCGGTACCTTAAGAGCAAACTTGCAATAATATCTCCCCAAGTAATCATAATAACAGGGGTGACCACCATTTTGTTGCAGACAACGGTTTTACCGTCAGGAATTATGGACGTTTGATACTGGTTCATTGAGCAGTTTGACCTAATGTATAAAAGTGTCCCTCTTGTTGCTACTGCCCAGGATTCAATGTTATCGTGTAAAGTGCCCACTCCATTTTCAGCCACAGCGAAGCAGTTCCAGGGGCGTAGGCTTTACCAACACTTCCTGCAGGCAATCAGTGTCACCTCAAACCGACAGACACTTTCAGTACTGAAAGCTTATAAGTTTATTGTATAATAGCGAACCGGACCGGCTTCGTCCAGTGACAATTCAGTTTTTACAGCGATACTTTGAAAGACAAAAATGGTTTCTGTGGATCATCCTTAAAAGATAAACATGTGCTATCACAGACTATTCTGTAAATCCTTTTTGAGAGCTACAATTCTGTAGTACATTTATTTGATGTATCTATTATGGTTTAGTCAGCGCAAGCCATGCAAGGGCCCTAAAAGCAGTTTTTTTTCGACTTGATTGCAAACGGTTCGATATTTCTCTACTATCTTTACATTAAATATAATTATATTTTACACCATAACCTTTTTCAAGAAATGCTTTAAAAGATGTTGGAAACCGCATCAAAATTCATTAAGTAGTTGAGTAGTACTAAGCGAATACACAGACAGACGCCGATAAGGTACTTTGTTTTATACTATTCAGAGATAGTGTTCTCAGTACGTGTAAAAATGTACTCTACAATCGTCAGCGTAGGAGGCACATCAGCATACCGGAGATGCATGTATGTAGTATCGCCTACGTGTTAGGCACTGTATAGCTGCAGCCAAAAAAATGGGCCCTAGGCAGTTGAAATATGAGGAAAATCTTCTTCATTACATCATAATCCCAACTAAGTTTATAAATGCGAAAGTGTGTTTGTTTGTTGGTTTGCCCTTGTTTTACGTCGCAACGGAGCAACGGATCGACGTGATTTTTTGTACAGAGATAGTTGGAGAGCCGGGAAGTTAAGTAAGCATATTTTTATCGCAAAAAATATCTCGTTCCCCCAAGAAAAATATTTTAGTAAAAATAGCGCTCGAGGTTCCATGCTGAGTCAATGTACTAAGTTGTTGTGTTGGACAACGTCGCAACGGAGCAACGTTTCAACGTGATTTTTTGTACACACATATTTGGAGGGCCGAGAAGTGACATATGCTTCTTTTTATCCAGAGAAAATATCTCATTCCCTTGGGGAAATTCTTATTGGAAAATCGAAAATACACAAACGGAATAACAATGCAACGTTGCAACCGAGCAACAGATTGACGTAATTTCTTGCACAGAATTAGTTGGAGGGCTGAAAGGTGATATTTTGGATACTTTTTATAGCGAGAAAATATCTCGAAAATGTACAAACGATAATAGTGAATCAAGTAGGTAAAAGGTTTGCCACCAGCGCACTCTCTTGCAATACGCTGTCTAAACCGTTAAAGATGGAACAATATATTGAAGTAAAGAATTGTGTAGAATAAAATTTAAAAAAAAAACTCAGCGGTTACATATATCTATCTATAACAAAGAAATACTAATAAGTGTTTCACATTAAGTCCCTGNCAAAAATGTACAAACGATAATAGTGAATCAAGTAGGTAAAAGGTTTGCCACCAGCGCACTCTCTTGCAATACGCTGTCTAAACCGTTAAAGATGGAACAATATATTGAAGTAAAGAATTGTGTAGAATAAAATTAAAAAAAAAAAACTCAGCGGTTACATATATCTATCTATAACAAAGAAATACTAATAAGTGTTTCACATTAAGTCCCTGGAATAGTTAAATTATAGAATTTTATACGTTTTGTATAGGCACCGTTGATTGTGATTCATAGTTATGTATTTTGTAAAAACAAGTTATGTCACCGGTACTACATAGTAACGGTTAGGGTCGTTAATTTTTTCTATGAAAATATCCTTTGCAGAAACGAAAAATCATTTTAGTTTAAGAATTGCATACCCATTAGAAGCTCTCATACTCTGCAACAACTTGAGACAATTATCACTGCTTTTTTCTAAACTCACTGAACTTACACTACAATCACAGCCAACAATGCGGCACTCACGAACTCACAAAGATCAAACTAAGTTGCGTCCTGTATCTCTGAGCTGGTGCTGCCTGGCCCCCTATATTTAGGCTAGCTGGCTTCCATAAGAGCCAAAAAGGCCTCTCTAGCGGGTCACCACTCCGCTAGAGACCCAAAATGCTCCTCGCCTCCACGCGAGAAACCAAATTCGACCCAATGGTGAGCGACATATATCGACTGTATGCATCTGGGTTTGCCTGCACACGCCCATTCGCAGGTGAAGTGAATGTGACTCTAGCAACTCTCCTATTTCGTTAGAACCCTTTTAGTAACACGCAGTAATTCCCTCTTACGCCCCAAATCAAGAAGGTTGTGCACCATGTTATATAATGGCTGTTGGACCTCTGACTCTTGTAGATGGTCAAACCACAGGGTTGGTGAAACCCTGGAACACAGTTCCTGCTTGACCCAAAGACTTACATTCTGGCTGTGTGCAGCACTTACATCCCAACAAAACTTTTGAAGGAAACAATGACAAGCAAACAGAGATAGTAGAAGAAAATAGGAAAATTGCAGGGGAGCAAGCAGTAGAGGAAATATAATTCTTTAAACTACAGGGCAAGGGAACATGTAGGCTTTGCAAGTTGCGCGCGCCTCTCAAAACGCGCTCTGTATGTGTGCAAGAATACTGATGTGCTCTTACACAGAACTGCCGGCACAGTGTTTCCGAACACCCGTGCCTACGACCTTGCATGTGTTGAGTACCCATATGACAGCGAGTTAGTAAACACTGGGTCAACCAATTTCCTTTAAAAATTTCTTGAGAACTAAAGGGAAAATATTGTATTTCACGATTGCTTAGTGATGCTACTTATTACTGTAGGATGCACAGATATTATTAATCAGGTAAACGCAGAATATTACGTTATTAAAACTTGTAAATATATAGAAACTCGTTGGGATCATTTAAGAAATGTTTTGACTTATATGCTTAAGTAATGGAATACCTTTAACTTTCTCAGTTGCGGACATTGAATTGTTAAACAACGTTAATAAATTAATTTTAACTTAAAAACCAACGCTCACAGACGATGAGATAAGCGCCATGTAGTTACCAGGTTGCTTTCATTCTATCAAATGGCTGAGAAAGTAATTTTATAATTTAATATACTGGGAATATTTGAAGAGTGATGACATGGAAATCAGTCTTTATAAAAGGAAAATACATGACTTTAGCATTTAATTATAGTATTAATATGGAAGGTAAAGCAAAGTTGTTTTATTTTGTAAAATAATTACTGTCATTAGAACTGCTATGCTACGGATAAGCCATTGTTGGCGTGTCAGTCTACGTACGTCGACAGAGTGCCTAAATCCAATGATCATAATTCCATTAGGCGAATATATAATGTCGAGTTCATCTGTCAATGTTTCAACCCGTGGAGCTTTGCAATCTGGTATACTGCCACCACTCTGAACATCTGCTACAACATAAAACATTTGAAAGACACATTCCGAATTGTCCAACAATTATCGTTATAAATATGAATTTGCTTTGAACGTGTATGTATTTCAGTTATATTTTTTAGTAGCATAGAGCTTTATTTCCGGAATATTATTCGTTACACCAAAACAATAGAATGGGAATCCTTTATTTACCAAAATACACCATATGCAATCTTATTTTATATTGAGTATACACATTATATGGTTCAGTGATAAATCCATTAGAAAACGAGACGGTATATATACAGGATGATTCTAAAATCATGGGACAAACATTGAAGGGTGTTAGAGATCACTAAAAAAAACAAATATTCTATAGGAATATATGGGCGGGAGTGACGCGTTGAGGCACAAACACAATCATAACACATGAAATGCAACACATTGTTTATTTAAAACGCCGCCGCTAAATGCCTTTTTATAGCAATGTTTACAATAATTGCTCCAAACTGCTACAACCGACAGTGATGCAAGCTTGGTAGCGTCGGTGGAGTGATTGGCTAACAGATTCAAATACACCGGCTATTTCACGCACGCCACCATTGTTATCCAATCTCGCCATATGTAGAGGTTGCCAAGCATGCGTGACTGTTGGTGGATGTATTTCCAGCAAATGTTTCAACATTTTCTGTACGGAATCACTCGTTATGTAAGCTGCTTATGAACATTTTATGTTTCCGTTAATGTTTTATGTTTTTGTATTTGTGCCTCAATGCGTCACTTCCGCCCATATATTCCTATACAATAATTGTTTGCTTTAGTGATCTCTACCACCCCTAAATGTTTGGCCCATGATTTTAGAATCATCCTGTATAATACATAATTGGCCTGTATTTTCCCCTAAATTCCTATTAATAGGAAAGAATGTGCAGAAAAAATAATACGAATTCCTGATACGACAAAAGAACTTGTGCGGAGTTGGCTCACTACTAGCCTGAATGACAGATTGTATAATGTGTGAGATTAACAAATGTCGCGTCCGAAGTACAAGGGAATAAGCATTCATTGCCCTTGTGCAAAGTGGTCTCCATACGAGAAAGTGCCGCTCACGTGGAAACATTTTACGCAATTTGACCTCCAGAATGCTCTTAAAAAAGATCAATTTCGTTGACTTACGAGGTCAGACGAGATGTTCCACTTCACCCTCATATTCGTCAAGCCATGCTTGGGCGCACAGAGTTGTGTGGCCGTTCGCCAAGGAAAACAGGAGTTTTACTATAGAGATGATAGCACAGGAGGTTGATATACTACCATGGTGTGATCATCCCATGCAGAACTGTACACTGTCCAAGGTCACGCTAATATATCGCTCCCCACGCCATTGCAAAGGCCTATCCATTCTTAAAAGTTTAATGGAGGTGATTAGCACAAAATGTTTTTGCAGTCTTTCTCTAGAAATAAGCACATCCGTTGGCCCAAAATAAATAAGCCTCATACTCGTCAGACTAAGATTACCGTATACCACTAATGATGTGCCAATATCTAATATTGCAACACGATCGTCATTTTGCAGCATTAGCCTCTATTAGTGGTTGTCGTGAGAACTGTCACTCACAATCTATAAGACTCCGTGATTCAATTACTTTTCCCTGTCCGGCAAAATTCCCTGACTTTTTGCAGGTTTTCCTTCATACCAGAAGAGTGGGCACACAGGCTTTAACCCCAGGTACTGTCATTAATAGTCTTGTACCTACGACTTCCCTGACGGAATTACGTGCCAACTGACGGATCTCTTATGAGAGGATGAAGTACAAACAGTTTTCTTACAGTTATTCATATAATTTTTTTTACCAATTCTGGTTTGGTTAAAGTTTTTTTTCATGAATTCTTTGAGAGCAAAGTTTACAGCATGTTAAAACATTAAAGATAAATACGCTGGGTAATAACGTTATTGGAAAACTTACGCGAAACTCTCAGCAGCACCAGGTTGGCAAACCCAACAGAAAAAAACCCAAGCTGACTGCCGGAGTTAATTTGTCAATTTCTCCATTCGGTTACACCTTATCCAGTTTATACGTTTCGTCTTAAATACTTCTAGTTGCGTTTCACATTGGATCGAGATTAAACTTCATATTTTTGGCCTTAAACCATATTTGGGAATTTATTTAGATAATATGCAGCGAAACTTGACTTTAGTAACGAGTATGCAGTGAATATTTGCTGTTGTTCAATAACATCCCGTATAGCTGGAGAGGTTTGGAGAGGTCTTGGTCGCTCTTTACAAAGGAGTCTCAAGAAATCGCATAACTGAAAACAGTAAGGAGAACGTGATGAAAATTATTAAGGTGCTTCTTCGAATGACATCAAGGCTGTACACAGGGGTGGGGCGTAATTGGGGGATGTACGAACCCTCACCCCCCACAAAACCCAAATTCGAAACAATCTACCATTCCAACAAACAAAATAAGAGAAACACAAAACCAATACAGACGTAGTATCGACGTGAGTAGCAATCCTACACTGTCAATGAAGACAGGGTGAACGACTTCATGTATCCGCCGGCATAAGGAAAAGTTTTGAGTTGCTGTCCCACGCTGATATGTCTCAGTGAAACTGCAAACCATTTAAATTGCTTTATAAATAAATTATGTTACCAATACTACGTGTATCGTATAAATACCGTTAAAACCAATTTATTATGATAAAAACTAAAATGAAACATTTGAATTTAATTACTAGTCTATAAATGTGAAATACAAATTGCTACCTTTAAATTATCAGTCAGGATTATAGTAGCCATGATATATTTTTATCGATTGATCGTTAAGATGATCTATAGTTTCGTCCTCATTCATTTGGTAGCACAAGCAAGCTAATTAAGTTGGTCCATATTAACAACTTTGGTTTGAGTGCAGTGAAAAATTTATCAATCAAACAATAGTTGTGTTTTTTGTCTTGTAATGTATAATGAGGTTTTACTAGGTGTATAATATATTTTATAGCATTTACTTATCCCGATTGCTGATAAGAAATATTTTTTTTTGGATTGCTTGGTCGAAATCTCTATCTCCCTCTTACCAGAAATNTTATCCCGATTGCTGATAAGAAATATTTTTTTTTGGATTGCTTGGTCGAAATCTCTATCTCCCTCTTACCAGAAATAAAATATTGCTTTAACCTCTCAAAGGCATAACTACTTCTGAGTTGGAACCAGCCTATTCGTGGGAATGGTTTTAAAGGAATGATTTTCGCTTACTACGTCTACAACAATGAGTAAAAATTGATTCCAAAACTCATTTTCAAAAATTTCTTTCCTTAACTGTCTGTAAACACACGCATTGCAATAAAGAGGATTTTACACCAGGGTACCGTATCGTGAATTTGAATTTGTATTGTATTTGCACTACAATGTGTCCGGAAACCACAATCTGGAATTAATTATATTGTAATCTTTCTGTTTCATTGATTATTATGTTACGTTAATTTAATAAAACAATCTACAATTTTAAATCTCAACAAAGTTGTTAGTTATTTATGGTAACACGTGCTTTGCTACTTTATTTTCCATCCCGTACATAATATTGCTGCACAGTCAGATACAAATTCGATGTACGTACTTAAATCTGGTGCTATGAGCCCAAAATATTTATTAGCGATAAATACACATATCCACAGTAATACTAATAATTTACCACATTCCGCCCTACAACGAGTAATTTGGCGTTACTTCCCTGGTACCAACTGCTAAATTTTAAATGCAGGTGAAATCTCACATTTTCCCAAGGAAATAATTGAGTGCTGCGTTGATAGCTAAGAAATTGCTGTTTTAGTCCTTCAACGAAATATTGATTAAACCTTGGGATTATGAGTATCTTCTTGATAAAAGTACCGTGTGTTGTATATTTAAAAGTATTATTTTTCTAATACGTTAAATAATAATAGTTTACGAAATTACAGTTACGCTTATTTGGCTGAGAGAAATAAAATGTTGAGTTAATATGTTAATAAGAAATAATATTATAATATATATTTGTAATTATTTCTGAAACGAAGTTTGAATAACCAAATTTTTCTTGCAGGATTTTTAAATTTTGCTTACTTATAAAACGGCAACAAAGTTCTGGGAAGAATTTAACTAAATGAAATACTTCATTCTCTGTTACGTACAATAACTTATAAGAAAGCAAGTACACAAAATTGAAAGTATACATTTTATTTTCAATAGAGTAGGAAAGAGTATAATAGCTTCTGCAGTAACCTTAATACCGTTTTTTTATTAAATTCCATTGCGGCGAATTAAAAATATATTTCATGTTATGATAATCGTTTGAACACTCGGAAAAATTTAAGATCTTAAAACCAGTGCTCCATTGCAAATTTTATGTTTAAAGTACTTCACTTTTATATTCTTAAAATAAAATAAAAATAAACACTTTGGAATGTTTAATTTTTAGGTGGATACACTGTTGTCTGCGAAAAACAAAAGTTACTACGAAACTTACCAGAGGTGAAGCTTAAATACTGCTTACCTAGGAACATAAGTATAACGATCGCTTATCAGAAGTCCACACTCTCACACATTTTAATTTAGGACTAAATTACAGCTCAAAAATTACCAGTGAACTGAAAAATTACGTGATCTGTTTATATCGCGTAGCTGAAGTTTTATAGTCCATTCTAGTTTACTTCCAACTTTTATGGAGCCCTGCTGAAGTACCTGCTTTCAGGTAATTCCTTCGCCTCATTCAAACACAGATTAATGCTGTTGCCTGGTTGGGAATTTGTTATAGGGAAATACTTTTTAAGGTAATTTTTTTTGGCGTTCCTGTTAAAGATATATATTTTTATATATGCATCTTAGGGACTTTTCTTGAGCAGAAAAATACGTCCTTTTTTGCTATTGTAGTCATTTGTAGCATTAATATATAGCTTGTTCCCTGCAATAAAAATACTGAAAAACAAATGTTATATTTACCTCGATACAGAGATTTAGAGTATCATTTATAACACTTACGTATTTGTTTCATGTTTTATGACTTTCTACAGACTGTCGACCAATAAAATAATACGGTCACCGCTGGAAGTCACATATTTACACGCAGTGCGACTAGAACATCGCACGCCATTTAAAAGCCTTGCGCTTAGCGACGATGGCGCGCTTGATGAGCGTGGCAGTGTCGTCCTTATCGCTCCCGCGTTTCTCGGCCGCAAACGCTGAAATTAACTCCCGGTAGGTTGGAGACTTAAGCAAGTGTGGGAAGTTAAACCAAAAAAACAACGCGCCACTTTTGTGCGCACTCAGTTTCATAACATTTTGCGTGAGAAAGGTTTCTTACTAGGCATTATCAACAAATATTTTCTGTTTGATTTTTAGTTCATATTAATTATTAAAGAAATATTATAATCTGTAAATAAAATACAATTAAAAATATTGCTCCAGACTAATTTTTCAATACCCCTGATAACATAACCTCCCAAAAATGATCCAACACAGGAAATATATTATGCACAGTGGAAAGTGTACAAGTACATTTTAAAGGTGACACCACATGGGGTATGGATGCAGGAATGGATGGCAAGGAACAAAGAAAAACACGGCTGCTTGAAATCACCGTTTAATTGATTTATTCTCATACATTCTGTATGCACTCATTTGAACGGGTACGTATCGTATGTGTACGATCTATTTAACATCCTTCAAATAAGTATCCAAGGTTGTCCACGGATCGTTGCTAGCGACGAGGTAGACGGGAAATACCATCGGCTGCATGAATACTGTTAAAATGTCTTGTTAATTTGCAAAGCGTTTACCACGCAATTGTCTCTTTACTTTGGGAATCAGATCGTAGTCACTCGGACTAAGATCGGGTGAATAGGGAGGGTGTGGTAACACCTCCCGTTCCCATCACCGTAAACAATGGGTAACGCTGCCTGCTGTATAAGGTCTAGCGTTGTCATGTAAAACTATAGCATTTCCCAACAGTTCAGGACGTTTCTCGCGAACTGCACGACGAAGATTGTACCGCAGAAGTGACAGGTAGTGCTATCCATTTGCAGTACAGACCTCACGAACTGGATCACACATTAAAACACCTCGACTGTTATAAGCCAAAATGATCATCAACTTTGTGGGTAACTGGTATTATCTTACCTTGTGTCTCCGTGGTGATCCAGGATAACTTCATTCATCGGACTGTAGCTTCAATTCGGGTTCGTATGCTAGTGCCCATGTTTCATCATTTGCAAAGATGCGATTCAGCATGCCATTAACTTCACGGTGAAAGCGTTCCAGATTGATTTGACATGTCTCATATCGGGCCCACTTCACTAACTCTGTCAAGTGATGTGGCACCCACTTGGCACCATTCGGCACACTGACGCAGGAATACCTGTANTTATCCCGATTGCTGATAAGAAATATTTTTTTTTGGATTGCTTGGTCGAAATCTCTATCTCCCTCTTACCAGAAATTAAATATTGCTTTAACCTCTCAAAGGCATAACTACGTCTGAGTTGGAACCAGCCTATTCGTGGGAATGGTTTTAAAGGAATGATTTTCGCTTACTACGTCTACAACAATGAGTAAAAATTGATTCCAAAACTCATTTTCAAAAATTTCTTTCCTTAAGTGTCTGTAAGCACACGCATTGCAATAAAGAGGATTTTACACCAGGGTACCGTATCGTGAATTTGAATTTGTATTGTATTTGCACTACAATGTGTCCGGAAACCACAATCTGGAATTAATTATATTGTAATCTTTCTGTTTCATTGATTATTATGTTACGTTAATTTAATAAAACAATCTACAATTTTAAATCTCAACAAAGTTGTTAGTTATTTATGGTAACACGTGCTTTGCTACTTTATTTTCCATCCTGTACATAATATTGCTGCACAGTCAGATACAAATTCGATGTACGTACTTAAAATCTGGTGCTATGAGCCCAAAATATTTATTAGCGATAAATACAAATATCCACAGTAATACTAATAATTTACCACATTCCGCCCTACAACGAGTAATTTGGTGTTACTTCCCTGGTACCAACCGCTAAATTTTAAATGCAGGTGAAATCTCACATTTTCCCAAGGAAATAATTGAGTGCTGCGTTGATAGCTAAGAAATTGCTGTTTTAGTCCTTCAACGAAATATTGATTAAACCTTGGGATTATGAGTATCTTCTTGAGAAAAGTACTGTGTGTTGTATATTTAAAAGTATTATTTTTCTAATACGTTAAATAATAATAGTTTACGAAATTACAGTTACGCTTATTTGGCTGAGAGAAATAAAATGTTGAGTTAATATGTTAATAAGAAATAATTTTATAATATATATTTGTAATTATTTCTGAAATTAAGTTTGAATAACCAAATTTTTCTTGCAGGATTTTTAAATTTTGCTTACTTATAAAACGTCAACAAAGTTCTGGGAAGAATTTAACTAAATGAAATACTTCATTCTCTGTTACGTACAATAACTTATAAGGAAGCAAGTACACAAAATTGAAAGTATACATTTTATTTTCAATAGAGTAGGAAAGAGTATAATAGCTTCTGCAGTAACCTTAATACCGTTTTTTTATTAAATTCCATTGCGGCGAATTAAAAACATATTTCATGTTATGATAATCGTTTGAACACTCGGAAAGTTTTAAGATCTTAAAACCAGTGCTCCATTGCAAATTTTATGTATAAAGTACTTCACTTTTATTTTCTTTAAATAAAATAAAAATAAAGACTTTGAAATGTTTAATTTTTAGGTGGATACACTGTTGTCTGCGAAAAAATAAAGTTACTACAAAACTTACCAGAGTTGAAGCTTAAATACTGCTTACCTAGGAACATAAGTATAACGATCGCTTATCAGAAGTCCACACTCTCACACATTTTAATTTAGGACTAAATTACAGCTCAAAAATTACCAGTGAACTGAAAAATTACGTGATCTGTTTATATCGCGTAGCTGAAGTTTTATAGTCCATTCTAGTTTACTTCCAACTTTTATGGAGCCCTGCTGAAGTACTGCTTTCAGGTAATTCCTTCGCCTCATTCAAACACAGATTAATGCTGTTGCCTGGTTGGGATTTTGTTATAGGGAAATACTTTTTAAGGTAATTTTTTTTGGCGTTCCTGTTAAAGATATATATTTTTATATATGCATCTTAGGGACTTTTCTTGAGCAGAAAAATACGTCCTTTTTTGCTATTGTAGTCATTTGTAGCATTAATATATAGCTTGTTCCCTGCAATAAAAATAAAAATACTGAAAAACAAATGTTATATTTACCTCGATACAGAGATTTAGAGTATCATTTATAACACTTACGTATTTGTTTCATGTTTTATGACTTTCTACAGACTGTCGACCAATAAAATAATACGGTCACCGCTGGAAGTCACATATTTACACGCAGTGCGACTAGAACATCGCACGCCATTTAAAAGCCTTGCGCTTAGCGGCGATGGCGCACTTGATGAGCGTGGCGCAGTGTCGTCCTTATCGCTCCCGCGTTTCTCGGCCGCAAACGCTGAAATTAACTCCCGGTAGGTGGGAGACTTAAGCAAGTGTGGGAAGTTAAACCAAAGAAACAACGCGCCACTTTTGTGCGCACTCAGTTTCATAACATTTTGCGTGAGAAAGGTGTCTTACTAGGCATTATCAACAAATATTTACTGTTTGATTTTTAGTTCATATTAATTATTAACGAAATATTATAATCTGTAAATAAAATACAATTAAAAATATACGAGGTCTGATTAAAAAGTTATGGGGACTATTGTTAACCTCCCAAAAATGATCCAACACAGGAAATATATTATGTACAGTGGAAAGTGTACAAGTACATTTTAAAGGTGACACCACATGGGGTATGGATGCAGGGATGGATGGCAAGGAACAAAGAAAAACATGGCTGCTTGAAATCACCGTTTAATTGATTTATTCTCATACATTCTGTATGCACTCATTTGAACGGGTACGTATCGTATGTGTACGATCTATTTAACATCCTTCAAATAAGTATCCAAGGTTGTCCACGGATCGTTGCAAGCGACGAGGTAGACGGGAAATACCATCGGCTGCATGAATGCTGTTAAAATGTCTTGTTAATTAGCAAAGCGTTTACCACGCAATGGTCTCTTTACTTTGGGAATCAGATCGTAGTCACTCGGGCTAAGATCGGGTGAATAGGGAGGGTGTGGTAACACCTCCCGTTCCCGTCACCGTAAACAATGGGTAACGCTGCCTGCTGTATAAGGTCTAGCGTTGTCATGTAAAACTATAGCGTTTCCCAACAGTTCAGGACGTTTCTCGCGAACTGCACGACGAAGATTGTACCGCAGAAGTGACAGGTAGTGCTATCCATTTGCAGTACAGACCTCACGAACTGGATCACACATTAAAACACCTCGACTGTTATAAGCCAAAATGATCATCAACTTTGTGGGTAACTGGTATTATCTTACCTTGTGTCTCCGTGGTGATCCAGGATAACTTCATTCATCGGACTGTAGCTTCAATTCGGGTTCGTATGCTAGTGCCCATGTTTCATCATTTGCAAAGATGCGATTCAGCATGCCATTAACTTCACGGTGAAAGCGTTCCAGTTTGATTTGACATGTCTCATATCGGGTCCACTTCACTAACTCTGTCAAGTGATGTGGCACCCACTTGGCACCATTCGGCACACTGACGCAGGAATACCTGTANTCCACTTCACTAACTCTGTCAAGTGATGTGGCACCCACTTGGCACCATTCGGCACACTGACGCAGGAATACCTGTAAGCTGGGCTAATTCCATAACAGTCCGGCGACTGTCGTCCATTAGGTACTGATCGACCAGAGCCTCCCGTACGTCGTGGTCAGCTGACACAACACGTCCACTGCGAGGTAGGTCGGCTGTTGACTCTCTTCCCTGTTTGAAGGCCTCTACCCACNGTCAGCTGACACAACACGTCCACTGCGAGGTAGGTCGGCTGTTGACTCTCTTCCCTGTTTGAAGGCCTCTACCCACTTTACCACTGTACGATAGGGTATGGCTCGATTACCCAATGCTTTCCGTAGCTCTGAATGACATGTACGCCGCGGAGTACGGTTATCTTGATGTGCGCACGCTGTTCGACTTTGGTTACGTCCATATCCCACCGCTGTCATCCGACAACTGACATAGGGAACGTGCTCACGGCCGGATGGATGCACTCATATCCCAGCTGACGGCAGCAGCTGTTCGATGTGGGGTAGCACAGATTGACGAGCCGTATACAACCTCGGAGACTACTTCGAAGGATTTTAAACAACTTGCACACTTACGATACGTAACCGTTCAAATGAGTTTATACAGAATGTACATGGGTAAATTAATTAAACGGTGACTTCAAGCATGCGTGTTTGTCTTTGTTCCTTGCCGGACATTCCTACATCTAAACCCCATGTTGTGTCACCTTAAAAACGTACTTGTCGTACTTTTTCACCTGTGTAAGGTACATTTCCTGTGTAGGATAATTTTCGGNTGTGTCACCTTAAAAACGTACTTGTCGTACTTTTTCACCTGTGTAAGGTACATTTCCTGTGTAGGATAATTTTCGGGAGATAAACAATAGTTGCCATGACTTCTGAATCGGCCCTCGTAATTTAATCGAAAATGAGACACTTTTATGTTAATAAATAAAAAATCGAGTGTAATAAATAACATATTCATGAAACAACCAAACACACCATACATGGGGGGATATTTGTGTGAAGATAATGCAAATAGGCTGTAGTGATTGAGTTGACTCAGCTAACAGATGTTGTTCTCAGATATATTTAGAATATTTGTGTTTCATTGAAGAATTAACAATTTTTACCACCACCCATATAACGTCCACACATATGGTCTTTGATGACGATGATCGCTGAGGTATTGTGCTAGTGTAGTGTGAGTAAAAAATTGAATGACATTGTCATTGTCAAGTCACCCATATACGAATACGTCTTTATCGCACCAAATTGGAAAAAACCAAGCACTTAAATCTTTTAGAAACTATAACCGACCAAGGCAAGTAGCGCTAATTTCCTTTCTGGGACGTCCAGTTTGACGAAACGAAATTCCTTGTAAATATACATAAACGTACAGAATATTCATTTCTACAAGATGCCGTATAATTTTAATTTCCTTCGCTGAATCTTTAAATTTCCGTTTTCGGAGCAGAGAACCTTTTCAACGCAGTTTTATTAGACCCTTAATATACTTGTGTAGCGCAATTAAAGTAAAAAAGAATGCTCCATTTTGTAGTGCTCACTGACATTCAAGGCATTAACTATGCTTAAATCTTTGTGTAAACCTTTATAGAATTTAAATATATTTTCGCACGAAGAAAAATTTTATCGGTTGGCTTATCATAGCTAAGGGCGAGAAGTTCGTGATATATTTGAGAAGGAAGACACGCGATGCGAGTCACATTTCTACTTGAAATTTCTTTGTCCCGCAAATATACCAGTGGTCAAAATATATTAAGAACCAAATTGTTCACCGAATATAAACTGCTAGTCTTAAAGCTAAACTGGCCAGTTAAGAAAACTACGATATGCCCAACGTAATGTAATTATATTTGATGCCAGAAGGAATGCTCCAGTAAAGAGTCACAGGAATTAAGGCACCCATAACAAATTATATTGCAAACACAGATAAAACATTTTACCAATTTGTTTCTGGGAAAAACAATTTTGCAAACCAGAATGTGTAAGCGGAATACCTTCACGTAGAGAAAAAGAAAGGAATGCAAGGTTTGGCTAAATGTTATATTTATGTTTTCCATGTGCTCCTCTTTAATATGTCTGATGTTATAATTTATTGTTTTACCCCATATAAAAATAGAACAGCTGTAAATGTATGCGAATAAACGAAAATACGGTACCTGTAATATATAACATTTTAGTATTTCATCGTGCTACGTTACAGCAGTAAAATGCGCCCACGTGTGTGTTTGCAAAATCAATGGTGCCCACCCATATGTAGATGTAAATACATTCCTTCGCTTTCCTGCACAAGCAGACTCTTCTCCATTGCAATTTGACCAAGGTTTAAAGAACGTGCTTTATTTATGGTTGTGTTCTCCCTGGAAGGAAGGGTTGCAAGTGTGTAGTGATATACTCGTGCCGGTTCCGATGAGGAAACCCACAATCATTGGATAAACGAAACAGTGTCATTCCATTTATACCCAGTCTGCTCTCGGTTCCTTCACACTTTCTGAATGAAACCTTTGGAAAATCGCACCTCTATGACGTGTTTCGCTGTTTCTCAAATATGTCATAAATCACAAGTGTGATCATAAAAATATCTTATTTTTTGTTATATAAAACATTTTATTATTACAATGTTTCATTTATAACGAATAATAATAAAAACAGAAAAATTTTACTAAACTGAGCGCACACAAAAATGCAGAGCTTATTCCATTTTGGTGTAATTTTGTAGATTTCTATTGTTAAGCTTTGGTTGCATGAAGCGGAGGAATTGCCTGAAAGTAGAACTTCAGCATGGAGTCATTAAAGTTGGATGTAACCATGAATGACCTATACCAGCGTGTCCGAATTGCTGTGCGTGTGCTTTAACATGCTGATACACGCACAGTGATATAACGATTGCAANCCTATACCAGCGTGTCCGAATTGCTGTGCGTGTGCTTTAACATGCTGATACACGCATAGTGATATAACGATTGCAAACGCTAACATTTCCAGCGTCCTTTTAGACGTTTATAGCGTACGGAAGCCGGCTTCTTCTACATGGGTGAACCTATCTGTAATGGAAGTGATATTTAATATGCCGTTTTTTGCCCAAAGTAACGTCAAAGATGTGAAACGTTTCTGGTGCCAGCTCTAACCGTCTGTTCTACCAAAGGGACATACTCTTGTCGTTCCTGATCAGCTAAAATAACACACGATTTGAGATGGGATGTTGGAGTTGCAGCGGGGAAATAGGTGTAGACCTTGAAGCGGGAATATCCAGAAAAAATTCCCAACTCCCCTCAATAGTAAGCCCCACTAAATTATGCCCAAGAGAAATACCACCGGAATTATAACCNGAAAAAATTCCCAACTCCCCTCAATAGTAAGCCCCACTAAATTATGCCCAAGAGAAATACCACCGGAATTATAACCTAGCCCTCTTTAAGCCTCTTCTATTGCCAACCTGAATAATTTTCTCCTAGCAACGAAATACGACTCTGCATGTGCGATTGAAAATTTTTCTAATATTACTCAGGTAAAAATTGTTTGAGAGTTTATACATTTACATGATAACGG
Organism: Clitarchus hookeri; assembly: GCA_002778355.1. Classification (NCBI taxonomy): domain Eukaryota; kingdom Metazoa; phylum Arthropoda; class Insecta; order Phasmatodea; family Phasmatidae; genus Clitarchus; species Clitarchus hookeri. Next base: position 106,833 of record NQII01003237.1, on the reverse strand, counting down.
TTTTATTTATTCCGTAAAATCGAATTTGATTCTTTACTTACCCATGTGTTTGCAATATAATTAACTATGTAGCCATAGTCGACAGATCAAGCCTGTATCGCAAGTTGAATACAAAAGAAGGAATAAAAAATCAAATTTTTGGCACCAGTTTATATGACTGTGAATCGTTGATACAAACACACTACTGGCCGCAAATAAGGTCGTATTTCGTGTGAAGAGCTTCCTCCGCTCAGTAAAGACATGCAGCTGTGTCGACAACTTGGCCGCTCGCGAAATCGCCTCCCCTGCCACCAGGTGTGCCATCTCGTGTGGAATTCATGCAAGGTCTTGGTGTCGCCAAATGAGAAGTGGGGCGTTGGCAAATATAAACTGACCTCACGATCTTCTTCGTTACGTGCATGCATTTATACAGAGACGTATAGTCTTTGGTATACTAGGGCTGCTGCATAGAACATTTTCCTTTGACTAAGTGGTGTGTTTGGGGATTTTCACCTTCGAGCCTTTATGGATCCGATGGTCCAGTTCAGCTGGCATGGACTCGTGGGTGCAGTGTTTTGAAAATCGTACCTAGCAGTAAAGGCCAATAGACAAAAAAAAAAAAGTATTATTTCACTAAATCCAACCGAAATAAAACTTGCAAATTGGTGAAATGGGATCAAAAATATATAAATAAATGGGTAAAATAAAGCCTAGTTAATGGGACAATCTAAGTTTTAAGACAAGTGTTTGTTCTGTCCAGGCTGGTAGAAATTTAGTGGCGACAACTTATAAAACTTGAAAAAAGGAGTGTATAATATAAATCTGCAGAAACAATTTTCGACAAATTTGGATTTTAATATACAAAGTGATTATAAAATTCAAATCCATTAGTGAGAAATCACTACTATAGCTTTTTGTTTGTTTTAGGTTTTGAAAATGTTCACCTTTGAAGATAGGATAGGCGTGGTCCGTGCGCGTTTGAGAGGACTAACTTACGATTCAGCGGGGGCTGTTTTCACACGAAGATTCAGAAAACCTGGCCTCACAAATGTGACCATTCGCCATATTGTAAAAAATTTAAGGGTTGATAACAAAAACTGTTATACTCAAACAAAATTTTTTTTTTATATTACGATGGCTACTTGTGATCCATATTATTTTTTAATTTGTTTATGCAAAAACACATCTTAAGCAACTGTAAACAATGTCGGAAAATATGGTGTTCGTACCATATGTGGATATGTCCATCGCCATTCTAACAATTAATGGTAAGTAATGTCCCGGACTAGTCAGTTTTTTGCTAGAAAACTGTCTTTTGGTAATTTTCTGGAATAATCAGGATTTTTCTAGAAAGTTTTGATGTGGAAAACTGGTTTATCACAATCATTTTCCCTATCGTGACAGGGGTCTCGTGTTCGAATTTTAGCTTGGACATGTTTGATTGTATTATTCCATCGTATTGCCTAGTGATTNGGTGTCACCTTAAAAACGTACTTGTCGTACTTTTTCACCTGTGTAAGGTACATTTCCTGTGTAGGATAATTTTCGGAAGATAAACAATAGTTGCCATGACTTCTGAATCGGCCCTCGTAATTTAATCGAAAATGAGACACTTTTATGTTAATAAATAAAAAATCGAGTGTAATAAATAACATATTCATGAAACAACCAAACACACCATACATGGGGCGATATTTGTGTGAAGATAATGCAAATAGGCTGCAGTGATTGAGTTGACTCATCTAACAGATGTTGTTCTCAGATATATTTAGAATATTTGTGTTTCATTGAAGAATTAACAATTTTTACCACCACCCATATAACGTCCACACATATGGTCTTTGATGACGATGATCGCTGAGGTATTGTGCTAGTGTAGTGTGAGTAAAAAACTGAATGACATTGTCATTGTCAAGTCACCCATATACGAATACGTCTTTATCGCACCAAATTGGAAAAAACCTAGCACTTAAATCTTTTAGAAACTATAACCGACCAAGGCAAGTAGCGCTAATTTCCTTTCTGGGACGTCCAGTTTGACGAAACGAAATTCCTTGTAAATATACATAAACGTACAGAATATTCATTTCTACAAGATGCCGTATAATTTTAATTTCCTTCGCTGAATCTTTAAATTTCCGTTTTCGGAGCAGAGAACCTTTTCAACGCAGTTTTATTAGACCCTTAATATACTTGTGTAGCGCAATTAAAGTAAAAAAGAATGCTCCATTTTGTAGTGCTCACTGACATTCAAGGCATTAACTATGCTTAAATCTTTGTGTAAACCTTTATAGAATTTAAATATATTATCGCACGAAGAAAAATTTTATCGGTTGGCTTATCATAGCTAAGGGCGAGAAGTTCGTGATATATTTGAGAAGGAAGACACGCGATGCGAGTCACATTTCTACTTGACATTTCTTTGTCCCGCAAATATACCAGTCGTCAAAATATATTAAGAACCAAATTGTTCACCGAATATGAACTGCTAGTCTTAAAGCTAAACTGGCCAGTTAAGAAAACTACGATATGCCCAACGTAATGTAATTATATTTGATGCCAGAAGGAATGCTCCAGTAAAGAGTCACAGGAATTAAGGCACCCATAACAAATTATATTGCAAACACAGGTAAAACATTTTACCAATTTGTTTCTGGGAAAAACAATTTTGCAAACCAGAATGTGTAAGCAGAATACCTTCACGTAGAGAAAAAGAAAGGAATGCAAGGTTTGGCTAAATGATATATTTATGTTTTCCATGTGCTCCTCTTTAATATGTCTGATGTTATATTTTATTGTTATACCCCATATAAAAATAGAACAGCTGTAAATGTATGCGAATAAACGAAAATACGGTACCAGTAATATATAACATTTTAGTATTTCATCGTGCTACGTTACAGCAGTAAAATGCGCCCACGTGTGTGTTTGCAAAATCAATGGTGCCCACCCATATGTAGATGTAAATACATCCCTTCGCTTTCCTGCACAAGCAGACTCTTCTCCATTGGAATTTGACCAAGGTTTAAAGAACGTGCTTTATTTATGGCTGTGTTCTCCCTGGAAGGAAGGGTTGCAAGTGTGTAGTGATATGCTCGTGCCGGTTCCGATGAGGAAACCCACAATCATTGGATGAACGAAACAGTGTCATTCCATTTATACCCAGTCTGCTCTCGGTTCCTTCACACTTTCTGAATGAAACCTTTGGAAACTCGCACCTCTATGACGTGTTTCGCTGATTCTCAAATATGTCATAAATCACAAGTGTGATCATAAAAATATCTTATTTTTTGTTATATAAAACATTTAATTATTACAATGTTTCATTTATAACGAATAATAATAAAAACAGAAAAATTTTACTAAACTGAGCGCACACAAAAATGCAGAGCTTATTCCATTTTGGTGTAATTTTGTAGATTTCTATTGTTAAGCTTTGGTTGCATGAAGCGGAGGAATTGCCTGAAAGTAGAACTTTAGCATGGAGACATTAAAGTTGGATGTAACCATGAATGTGCTATACCAGCGTGTCCGAATTGCTGTGCGTGTGCTTTAACATGCTGATACACGCATAGTGATATAACGATTGCAAACGCTAACATTTCCAGCGTCCTTTTAGACGTTTATAGCGTACGGAAGCCGGCTTCTTCTACATGGGTGAACCTATCTGTAATGGAAGTGATATTTAATATGCCGTTTTTTGCCCAAAGTAACGTCAAAGATGTGAAACGTTTCTGGTGCCAGCTCTAACCGTCTGTTCTACCAAAGGGACATACTCTTGTCGTTCCTGATCAGCTAAAATAACACACGATTTGAGATGGGATGTTGGAGTTGCAGCGGGGAAATAGGTGTAGACCTTGAAGCGGGAATATCCAGAAAAAATTCCCAACTCCCCTCAATAGTAAGCCCCACTAAATTATGCCCAAGAGAAATACCACCGGAATTATAACCCAGCCCTCTTTAAGCCTCTTCTATTGCCAACCTGAATAATTTTCTCCTAGCAACAAAATACGACTCTGCATGTGCGATTGAAAATTTTTCTAATATTACTCAGGTAAAAATTGTTTGAGAGTTTATACATTTACATGATAACGGTTTTATTTATTCCGTAAAATCGAATTTGATTCTTTACTTACCCATGTGTTTGCAATATAATTAACTATGTAGCCATAGTCGACAGATCAAGCCTGTATCGCAAGTCGAATACAAAAGAAGGAATAAAAAATTAAATTTTTGGCACCAGTTTATATGACTGTGAATCGTTGATACAAACACACTACTGGCCGCAAATAAGGTCGTATTTCGTGTGAAGAGCTTCCTCCGCTCAGTAAAGACATGCAGCTGTGTCGACAACTTGGCCGCTCGCGAAATCGCCTCCCCTGCCACCAGGTGTGCCATCTCGTGTGGAATTCATGCAAGGTCTTGGTGTCGCCAAATGAGAAGTGGGGCGTTGGCAAATATAAACTGACCTCACGATCTTCTTCGTTACGTGCATGCATTTATACAGAGACGTATAGTCTTTGGTATACTAGGGCTGCTGCATAGAACATTTTCCTTTGACTAAGTGGTGTGTTTGGGGATTTTCACCTTCGAGCCTTTATGGATCCGATGGTCCAGTTCAGCTGGCATGGACTCGTGGGTGCAGTGTTTTGAAAATCGTACCTAGCAGTAAAGGCCAATAGACAAAAAAAAAAAAGTATTATTTCACTAAATCCNCTTACCTAGCAGTAAAGGCCAATAGACAAAAAAAAAAGTATTATTTCACTAAATCCTACCGAAATAAAACTTGCAAATTGGTTAAATGGGATCAAAAATATATAAATAAATAGGTAAAATAAAGCCTAGTTAATGGGACAGTCTAAGTTTTAAGACAAGTGTTTGTTCTGTCCAGGCTGGTAGAAATTTAGTGGCGACAACTTATAAAACTTGAAANGTCTAAGTTTTAAGACAAGTGTTTGTTCTGTCCAGGCTGGTAGAAATTTAGTGGCGACAACTTATAAAACTTGAAAAAAGGAGTGTATAATATAAATCTGCAGAAACAATTTTCGACAAATTTGGATTTTAATATACAAAGTGATTATAAAATTCAAATCCATTAGTGAGAAATCACTACTATAGCTTTTTGTTTGTTTTAGGTTTTGAAAATGTTCACCTTTGAAGATAGGATAGGCGTGGTCCGTGCGCGTTTGAGAGGACTAACTTACGATTCAGCGGGGGCTGTTTTCACACGAAGATTCAGAAAACCTGGCCTCACAAATGTGACCATTCGCCATATTGTAAAAAATTTAAGGGTTGATAACAAAAACTGTTATAGTCAAACAAAATTTTTTTTTTATATTACGATGGCTACTTGTGATCCATATTATTTTTTAATTTGTTTATGCAAAAACACATCTTAAGCAACTGTAAACAATGTCGGAAAATATGGTGTTCGTACCATATGTGGATATGTCCATCGCCATTCTAACAATTAATGGTAAGTAATGTCCCGGACTAGTCAGTTTTTTGCTAGAAAACTGTNGGATATGTCCATCGCCATTCTAACAATTAATGGTAAGTAATGTCCCGGACTAGTCAGTTTTTTGCTAGAAAACTGTATTTTGGTAATTTTCTGGAATAATCAGGATTTTTCTAGAAAGTTTTGATGTGGAAAACTGGTTTATCACAATCATTTTCCCTATGGTGACAGGGGTCTCGTGTTCGAATTTTAGCTTGGACATGTTTGATTGTATTATTCCATCGTATTGCCTAGTGATTNGGTGACAGGGGTCTCGTGTTCGAATTTTAGCTTGGACATGTTTGATTGTATTATTCCATCGTATTGCCTAGTGATTGAATTGTTGATTACCACAATTATGGTGAGATCTCGATTAAATGTATGGTTTTATATGAATATTAACGACCATGCATACCTACAGAGCTTTCTCGAATATGGTAATATTTCTGGCCATACTGGCTATGTCCCAAAGGCCGAGTAAGTACCTTACTCTAAGGAAGTGTATTATTTCTTGTGGTTGGCCCTGAATTGTTTTTTAAGTTGGCTGTGTGTTTGCGGATACGTCTTCTCTAAGTATTGAAAAATGTCGCTGTCAATGGACGAACAGCATCAGTGCCCACGAAAAAGGAAGGCAAAAAAAAAAGAAAGAGGATGTAAAACGAAATGCTGAAGTTTCTGATATGACTAAATCAAGGAACTAGTATTAACGAGTGTTGGGCGTCCGGGACAAAACAAGAATAGGACTAATACAGATTATATACTACCTAGTCCATGTGTTCAGACTGTATTAAAAGGTAACTTACATTTTACCAGTAAGAGGTCATGTGTATATGCCAAATGATTAAGATTTTTCTTAAATCGGCCAAAGAAAAAATTACAACACCTGCAGAGCTACCAGTGGATTGGGTTAATGTCATTTGTACTGCGAGTAAACCTCCAACTCAATTCTTTCTCCATATTATGAGATGCAATGACTTCAAAGACATGAAAGCAAGCAACTGATCCATTTTTCCTGAAAACACCTGCCTACATCTCGATTACAGCTGAAGGAGGCACGCGTGGTACAAGTAGTAAAAGGATAGCACACACTTAGAATCAGAAACACATATTGCGGGCCATGGACTGCACACATTGTACGATGTCGAGAACCACTTCTACCTTATTTGGAGATTCCTGCATTGTACCACAACTCAGGGATAGAGCCTGCTAGAGCAAAAGATCTCACCAAACTAATGGACTTCGTAGAAAGCTCTGCCAACCGTGTGTTCTACGAAGATGATGTGTCCGGAGTACCAGGGAATGGAAACGGCAACAACAGAGACAGTGAATTTGAGGTTGATGATAACAGCATTAGCAGTGGTTGTGATAAGTGCATCAGTTTCTTGACCTTACATAACATAACCTGACAAACTCTCAATGCCATGTAAGGTTTTCCTGTTAGTGAATGTGTAACTTAATGTACATTATTATATTATCCAGTTCTACCTATATATTCGTTTTTAATTTCAAATGACACTCTTCTGTCNTAACTTAATGTACATTATTATATTATCCAGTTCTACCTATATATTCGTTTTTAATTTCAAATGACACTCTTCTGTCGGTAAAAAATAAATTCATCAAAAGGCGGATATGTCCCAAATAATTTATTAAATTTATGGAAAAGTAAACAATATTTCCTATTGCAATTACTAGCTAAACCTCTTTGGATATACACCTATATATTAAGAAATTACTGGGATTTTAATGCTTACAAACCACACGTGGATTTAGTTTTTTTCGTTTCGTGAAAAGCTAACGTTTTTTGACTGATTCCATTTTTGCTTTTAACGTCTCAATTCAATGGCACTGGGAGTTTTGAGGGCGGAGAGCGTTCANTTTTTGACTGATTCCATTTTTGCTTTTAACGTCTCAATTCAATGGCACTGGGAGTTTTGAGGGCGGAGAGCGTTCAGGCAAGCCATCTGTACCTGAAGACACCGTACAACGGATTCAGGGAGACATTGAACGGAGCCCTCGTGCATCGACTCTGCGTCTCTGTCGCAAGCTTGATGTCCCANACAACGGATTCAGGGAGACATTGAACGGAGCCCTCGTGCATCGACTCTGCGTCTCTGTCGCAAGCTTGATGTCCCACAATCCAGACTCCCTGATCCTACACTCCATGTGCGATTGAATTGTTGACAAGACGGCGAATGGTCACATTTGTGGGGCGAGGTNCACTCCCTGATCCTACACTCCATGTGCGATTGAATTGTTGACAAGACGGCGAATGGTCACATTTGTGGGGCGAGGTTTCCTAAATCTTCGTGTGGGATCAGCTCTAACTGCATCACACGTCAGTCCTCTCAGACGCACATGGACCACGACTATCCTCTCTTCAATGGTGACAATTTTCAATACCCAAAACTAAAACAAGATATAGTAGCGATTTCCCACATATTGATATGAACTTAATAATGATCCTGTATTCGTTTTTAAATGCTGGGGTGCGTTTTAGATTTTTTTTCTTGCATTTAAAAAATTTATATATATTGCACGTGACACTTCATCCCGTCAGCTAAGAGCAAAATATCAATTTTGTCGGCAGGATATTTAATAGCAGCAGATTTTCATTCATCTACTGAAGAAACAAAACGCTTTTTAGGTTGNGTGGGATCAGCTCTAACTGCATCACACGTCAGTCCTCTCAGACGCACATGGACCACGACTATCCTCTCTTCAATGGCGACAATTTTCAATACCCAAAACTAAAACAAGATATAGTAGCGATTTCCCACATATTGATATGAACTTAATAATGATCCTGTATTCGTTTTTAAATGCTGGGGTGCGTTTTAGATTTTTTTTCTTGCATTTAAAAATTTTTTATATATTGCACGTGACACTTCATCCCGTAAGCTAAGAGGAAAATATTAATTTTGTCGGCAGGATATTTAATAGCAGCAGATTTTCATTCATCTACTGAAGAAACAAAACGCTTTTTAGGTTGCCGCAAAGAAAGTCCGTTGCAATAAACTCTTCAGGTGTTAATGTTATTATATTAGTGTTGGCGGTGGTGCTACTAGCAATAGAAATGGAAGACTGCTCGTGAATCTGCGCTTTTACATTGATTATAATAGAGAATTTTTTGCGTAGAATTGGAAAGCTAGTGGTAGGAAGTATCTGTAAATCAGCGTGAAATTATGAGCACTCCATTTTCTTAGTTGTATTTAACATAAATTGCACACAACTTTATGCGAATTCACGCTAATTTCCTTAAACTTAGTCATTCTTTTTTATTTTGTATGCTATTAATGATGTGAGTTTAAAAAAGTTTTGTTTTCATTATTACGGCGTTTTACTGTGCAAAAAAAAATGTAAACACATTATAGAACGTTTAAATATTTGTTAAGGAGAGCTATTTTCACACGAATAATAAATCTATGAGCCCATCTTTGATCCCACATTTTTGTTTATAAAATTAATAAACAATTAATTCGGAATATTTCGATGGCATTATGAATAATTAGGCAATTTACTATATGCGGCAGCTAATANGTAAACACATTATAGAACGTTTAAATATTTGTTAAGGAGAGCTATTTTCACACGAATAATAAATCTATGAGCCCATATTTGATCCCACATTTTTGTTTATAAAACTAATAAACAATTAATTCGGAATATTTCGATGGCATTATGAATAATTAGGCAATTTACTATATGCGGCAGCTAATANTTAATAAACAATTAATTCGGAATATTTCGATGGCATTATGAATAATTAGGCAATTTACTATATGCGGCAGCTAATACAAAACGGATCACAAGAATAAAAATTAAAACCCGGTGCCGTACCTGGAATGAAAAGCAGAACCTTTCGTATAGTACCGCATCGGATGAACTTATTACACCATGGCTGGTGGCAGTTATGTACATGGCAGATTTTTCTTTACAATAAGCAGTTTAAAAAAATATCTATTTTAGTGCCGCATGCTAATGTTAATGTTTCTTTTAATGCCAAGTTGCTTGAAGTTTACTCTCCGTTAAATTGGTGTTTGATAAGGTAATATTATATGTAGTGTAAAGCTCCTAACTTCAATAAGTGCAATAATTTTCGGTAACAGCAGCGAATTAATGTTCGTGTAACCTCGTCAATGTGCGTACCCGAAATACGAAGCTGTTGTGTTAATTTGAATAGTTCGTGAATTTTTCAATGCAGAGAGATCACGTCATTGCAGACCACATTTTCGCCTTTTAGCTTTACAATTTCGTAAAAATAGCGGTGAATGTAACGAACGGGTTTTTTTTTTTTAGAAATTAAGGCGTTAAATGTTTATGAGCGCAATATTAATTTTATTGTTCCAGAAGTTCTATTGGTGTTCGAAAACAAGAGGCTCACTACTAAGAGACCNTAGAAATTAAGGCGTTAAATATTCATGAGCGCAATATTAATTTTATTGTTCCAGAAGTTCTATTGGTGTTCGAAAACAAGAGGCTCACTACTAAGAGACCAATGATCGAGAATTATGTCAATGTAACTAATTTTTCCGATAAATTTCTGCGGATTCTGTTAAATATATTGGTTTTTTTTGTGTACATTTCCATTCTGAATAAAGTAAGTAATGAAATTATATTTATTATATTTTAAAGAATATGAACTGGAAAATATTCCTGAAAACAAATCTTCGGGATGTTATATATTTATAAATGAATTAAAATAAAAAATATAAATGAAGATAATGTGTTGGAACAAAATATTTCCCAAGACACCACTGCAGTCATTAAAAAAACTATAATTTAAATTAATAATTATTTAAAAAGTTTTACCAATACCACAATTACAAACAAATATACGTAAAATTTTACTAAAAAGGCAATTCTAAAATACACAGATCCAAAAACACTACCGGAATCGCCACTGCAAGTCTGAAAGCTGCTGTGAATGCGGTTCGTCGGTTTCTAAGAAAATACTGATTATACTCTCCTTACAAAAATTTCGAAAAACACAAGCACAGACATTGGTAATTAACCTAAGTTCAAGTGCAAAACTTTCATATTCAGCACATGCTGCGTCGTCCCGAGGAAGGCAGAAACTTTTCGGACACCTGACGAAGGGCATATTTTTGCTGAGGATTTGTAAACAGAGAAGTTCTGCGTGAAAAATGAACGTGAGGGGGCACGTGGGGTTCAGAGGTTTTGTGGTTCGCTCGAGAGGGGGAGAGGGGTTACTTCGTGATTTATCAAGGCAAACCCGTTATTATTAAAGCGACACGCAGAACGGTTTTCGGGCTGGAAGGGTGGTGGGGAGCGATGTTGGGGTACGGATTGGAGGGGGTGGAAGTGGAGTCATTAATCAAGGAAACGTGTGATTCATATTGTCGCGGAGGAAAGACGGCCCTTTCTGTTGGGGTTCGGTGAAGGGGAGAGGTTAGGCCAGTGGGTGCTCCAGAGATATCGATTGAGGAGCCGCAGAAACGGGAGCAACTGGTAGGTTTGCCTTCGAAGGATTTGCTGACAAATGAGGTCATTCCACCCGCTCAGGGTGAATNAAACGGGAGCAACTGGTAGGTTTGCCTTCGAAGGATTTGCTGACAAATGAGGTCATTCCACCCGCTCAGGGTGAATTCTCAAACACAAAGGAAAGATTTTTTTAAAAATCGGTTTCCGTACTTCCTGCTATTTACCACGTACTTTAAATATGCGGATGAGTTTTTTTATCGTTGCTACCGAAACCGAAATTATCCCAATTCACACTTTATCCAAAATTACGTAGGAAATTATTAACCACTNTTTATCGTTGCTACCGAAACCGAAATTATCCCAATTCACACTTTATCCAAAATTACGTAGGAAATTATTAACCACTGTATAAAATGTGATAAAGGTTTATACAACCTCATAAAGTATGATGGTAGGGAAAGGGGTCACACCACTATGTTTTTCATTGACCGCGAAATTTATGTAAACGGGATATTTAATTATTGATCCTTCACACTTATGATAACTTTGTCTGCGACTATAAAGTAAATTAAATGTTTTTTTATAGTAAAGGACGGGTTTTCTTTGTTTTCATAATGCTACAGTTTCTCAAATTCTGTGGGATTAACCACGTTCTTAAAGGGATTCAGGTCCTTATTTAATAAAAGAGTCCATAAAATTTCCTAATTCTTTTACAATAATTTAAAAGAAAATACTATCGACTCAGTAGCTCAAAATGAATTGCTATGATTTACATATTNTAATTCTTTTACAATAATTTAAAAGAAAATACTATCGACTCAGTAGCTCAAAATGAATTGCTATGATTTACATATTAAAAGGTTCCAACATCCGTATCACATGTTCATACAGTCCCACCTTAGTCCAGTCCAGATTCGACCAGTCCTAAATGTTCTAGAGATCTCTGAGCACCCCCATTAACAGTGTGCTCTCTACTTATCGTGTATCACGCCCTGTCGTCCATTAACACTACAAACACCTAGTCTGCCGTCGTCTCGTACCCACCGCTGTCGTCCTTCGCTGATATCCCTCGTTGCACAAGACTTCGCCCTATCACCACATTTCAGCCATATGTCTACCACAATCACTGTACAGACCCTCCAGCTGCGGTGGTGTTTATAGTGTTGACGGCCATAGCCGAGAAACTTCTCGAAATGCCGCGTTGCACACAGAGATACATATTTACCAGAATATTCTTGCCCATCATTCCAAGTCGTTGGCACCTCCAACAAGGCGAAGGAGGGTCTGTGACGCCAGCCAGGTGAGCTGTCAATCATTACCAGCCGCCCGGCGACGGAACAGTGAGAAGCCTATGTCTGTTTGGGTGGAAGGGAGGGTCGAGGTGGATCACCCACTACAGAGCCGGGTGAGCGCATAACCAGTGTGGGAGTTGTTGGCGCGAGACGATACTTTGGTTTGAAATGTACAGGCGTGGAAACGATGTAATGTAGGCAAAATATAATCGAAAACTCGTTTTATAAATTTTCAACTTATTGGGGGTTTGAATTCCTGAAAATCTGGAAATTGGATTTGAGGTATTTATATAGCCAACATTTGGAAGTAAAGATCACGATGTTCAACGGGTTAATGACCTTTTAAAGAATACTTCAAAAACATTGTTTAACACTTTTCAGTTCATCAGGGGTGCAGTTAAAAAAAAATCTTTATCTTAATTTTTGCGTATTGATGTAGCCAACATTTCTATTGAAGGAGCGTAACGATATATAATTGTGTTAATTAACAATTGAGGAGAAATTAATGATAATTTTATTCTACCTCTTTTCACTTCCCTTAAAGGTTGAAATTTAAAAAATTCTCAAATCAGATTGTTAAATTTGTATAAGTAGCTTTTTGAAGCAAAGAGAATAATGATATGTTATCGCGTTACTGCGCTATTGAGGAGTCCCCGAAAACATATTTGAACCCTTTCCACCCTCTTAAGGGATGAATTTAAAAAAATCATCATACAGTTTCGAAAATATTTATATAAGCTACTTTTTTAAGGTAATAGCACAGATATATCTCATAGAAGTGATTAGCTATACAGAAATCCTCGAAAATATATTTTAACACATTTTCACCATCAAGGAGATGAATATAAAAAATTCCTGAAATCAGTTTTTAGACACTTGTATAGGCTACCTTTTCAAGCCAACAACACAGCGATACCTTATCTTTTTAATGAGGTGTTGCAAAGATATAAAAAAATATATTTTACTGCTCTTTACTCTATAAGAAGCCGAATTTTTAAGAATCATGTCTTATTTGGTGCCTGCAGTCTAAGTGGAAGCCATCCCTATATATTGCCATACTTCTGCGTTGAACGTTTTGGACTTTGCGTTGATGAGTAAGTGAGTGAGTGAGTCAGACAGAAAGTCAATCGGGAACTTCGTTTTATACATAGAGATTGGGAGAAAAATGTTACTGGTATGAAATACTGTAAAACTATTTCAAAATGAGCTATCAAAAATGTTAATTAGATCATCTTAAAAAGACAGTAAACAGTAAATAATAATGTAAATTTGAATGATTTAAAATTATGCCAGATGCAAATAATTCAAATAAATTTTCAGTACATGATTTGAGTGGGATATTCATTACAAATAGCCACGTGAAATTAAGTATTCTGGTGTTTACTATATTCCAACTTTAGCAACATTTGGTTGGGCCAACGCCGAAATATCACGTGGGCTTAAGGTGGCCCAACATGACATTTATGTAGGTCGCCAACTGAAATACAATATTGGCCGAACGTAAAAGTATGGTTCTATGCACACTTTAAAGAGTAGCGTGTTTTTCTTTCAGAAAGAAATTCATTCATTTACTTCCCAATCAAAGATTTAGTATCACGTTTCAACGCTAGTAATAGGTGGCAAGATGTGTATCAAATACATTTTAAACACTTAACTACCTCATGAAATAACTGTATTACTATACATCACATTCCCCTTAATATTGAGACCCTAAAATTTCCTGGGTTGAAGTCAGATTTCGAACTCGTGCCTTCTAGACTATCTGCCCGATGTGTTAGCCAATACACTACTGATACTTCGTGTGAGAAGTGGAGTAAGTGAAACAAGAAGCAGGTATTTTGGGTTATATTTTTTACTGTATATATTCGAGATTTTACTACTTTAAAACTGTATTTCAATTCCCCCCATGAAAAATAAATTGACGTAGGTATTTAAGATGACACCTCACACACTTCCTAGTGTGGAAAAATCTATGTCTTGGCCTTGTAATCAGCCAGATCTCGCAATGTAAAAAAAAAAAAAAAATTATATGCTTTATGTCACAGAATGATATTCTCTCACATATGCGTGAATCTGTAAGAAACACTGTTAATTAGCATATGCCAGTTTTTTTTCATAATAACATACACCTTACCATGCATATCATCACGCCAGCGAACCTTAAATTTGTAAATAAAACTCATTCCCACTATTAATTCCTTAGATTTTGATACCTGAGACGGCAGTTAACTAAATATATGATAAATCGAAATTAAATGTATAAATGTATTCCAAAGCAGTGACCAAATATTTGTATACCAACATAGCGTATTTCCAAACCTACCAACCAAATGCAAACCGTTGGAGGCGTCAGCCAAATCTACGAACACGTACCAGTAAATACAGTACATTTTCCAACTAATTACCAAAACCCAACTTGCAACAGACAGTTTATTTTTAATAAACTTTCTGCTTAAATAAACTTGAACCATTTAGCGAATAAAACGAATTTTATATTTTTTATTTAGAAAACCTTGACAAATATTTTTGATGTTATGTCAACCCAACGTAAAAAAAGTACCCACCGCCAACTTGAAAACATTTTTCCATCACATAACTAACAAGCAAATTTTGAAGAGATTACATTTGAGAAGTATTTATATGCTGTGTAATTTTTTCTTTTTTTTCAGTATAAGGGATTATTTGCTTTTTGTGAAATTGTATTGGTTATACTATGTAGGCCTAACAAATATTTACATAGATACCAAATGGCCAAATTTATATTTTCCAAGAAGCAATTAACACGTTACCAACGACTTCAATTTTAAATGAAACAGGTTTAGTGAGTTTAAAAAAAATTGCGTTTAAACGAACATACAAAATTATATTTTATTTCATCATAAACATGGTAACTACCATTGTTTGCTCAGTGTTGGTATCACAGTGTTGGCCCAAAATAATTTACTCACCAAATGCCTGCTGTATGTTTGTTTACCAACCAACAATCAACACATGACCAACGAAATCAACTACGTTTATTCTGGGAAGAATATTGATCGAATTTATGATAGAGTAACTTTTAATAATCAACGTTCTAACTGAAGCATTAAATTTCAATTCTGTACTTTTTTTCTAAAATATATCGATTTACGTCATCAGGATATAACTATTTATTTGTCCTTCCAAACTTGACATGAACCATCTCTTTCGTGGTCTGCCCATTTAATTATTCAGATCCCTTCTGATTTATAATCGATTTCCATTCTCTTTGTAAAAACCTTCTTCTTTCTTTAATGAGATAAATATTTTGCGCACTTCTCAAGTCACTGTTTCTTATCAGAATTAATATAAGGCAACACTGATATCTTATATAAACTTTGTTTCAGAAATTTCCATTTTCATTTAATCATTCATTGTCAATTCCTTAAATTTACCTATATGCATTATTATGAGCAGCCATCACTTCGCAAAGTTGTTCTTTCTGTACACTGCGCCAAACGATACTTAGATTTTAATTATGAGTTATGCCAATATTTTAACATTCTTATACATCACAACCTTACAATAAGCGTGAGATAGTTGGTTCATAATTTTGTTTTCTAGCAACACATTGAGTTTTAGCCGAAAAAGAAAATATTTTTGTGTGATAGTGGCAAATGTTAATGTCGTATGATATGTATATGGATGTATGTCGTTTTCAAATTTTTAGTAGTCTTCTTTATTGCAGTGAATAACAATTGCCAACATTAGTGTCAGATATTTAAAACATTTTTCTTTGATATAATCTGCAATACGAAGATAAATGTAATGTCTCATATTTCCGGATTACAAATAATTGTAATTGTAAATCGTATAATAAAATGGATCTTTCCTTAACTATAAATAGATACTTTTCGAAACAGTTTACATAACATGTCATTACTTCTTATTTAAAAACTTACACATATCCACATACTCTTGAAACACAATGTTTATCTTTTGTTTATTAACGTTCAGATAATTGAAAAATCATTTGAAAATGTGAAAATATGTCGAAGGGGAGAATAAACAAACTTATTACCAGATGGAATAGTGTTTAAATAATATGTCATTGTAAAGCAAATATAAATTGTTTTCTCAATAGGTAAAACAATTTTCATAATAATAATTTTATACGTGTGTTAACAAAAAAGAACCTTTTTTTTCGATAAACTAAAATTTTATTAATATTTTATTAATACATTATAATACTTTATTTTTAATTACTATAAAATAGGTGTGTTGGTAATGCATAATAAGAAACCGTTCTTATGAAAACATTATTACACTGAGTGCGCATGAATGCAGTGCGTTGTCCCTCTGGTGTAATTTTCAAGACTCGGTTAACCTTCATTTGCAGAAGGTGGGGGAATATTCTTAAAGTAGAGCATTAGCAGGGAGTCAGAAAAGTTGGAACATACCATAAATGAACAAGAAGTAAGGTTATTTATTTTGGCAAACCCATAGCGATTTAATGAAAAGGAATTCAGCCAAGCGTTCTACTAATTTGAACGAAACGAAACAGGGCAATTAACAAATGGCCGAGCAACAATGATAGGACGACATATACAAATGCATGCGAAAAACTCTTTACATTGTAATGAAGACAACGCAGGCTAACACTGAGATGAAAGCAAGTATGTATGACGACACAACGAAGATAGCACAGAACACAGCATATTTTCTTGGCGAACCGCTAGCTACGTTTCGGGGACGGGCACCTGCTCTCTTCAGGCAAACTTAAACAATCTAGTTAGTAAAATGTGGCGGCGTATATTTTAATTACATACGCTAAGACAAAACGTGACGCAAATGAGATCATAAGAATTAATATACATTATTTTATGATATCTGGTGTGCGTGATATTAACAGCTAAGTGCTTCACGGTGTGACAATTAGTTCTTGGTGAACTCGGTGTTGAATAGAAGAGGATGGGTTGTTTAATACAGCCGCTTAAATTAATCCCGCATTACTTTCCTTTCATATTACTTGTTTTCCCTGTTGAACAGCTTGTACGAGTACCAGGTACTGCAATAGATTTCGTAATACTGCCAAACAAAAGGTACGGTGCAATTGCTTCTGGCGTCTCCATTTATCCACAAAGGGTTGTATAATCCGAATTGGAACGCACGACCTGCTGAAAACGTATACGACATATCACCAGAGACTTAAAAATCCTTTGTTTTGGAAATAAATGTAGGCACAAAAAAACTTATATATGCTAAATACATGAAGTAGTTCATAAAACATTCTCTGAGTGTTCGTCCCACGCAATTCGTGTAAACATAAGGTAACTAAAATCGAAGTAATTTAATATACTTCTTTATCGCAGTTTCAGTTTTTCAGTATTAGATGCCTCATGATTGTACTGATAGTAAGCCATTTATCTTTTTTAAGCCGATTCAAATGTGCGGGACACAAGGGTAGCTACATTTTTACAATAGAAAAACAGTAAAATATTGAGTACCAAGGAAATTATTTTCAAGAGTGTGTTGGAATGAAAATGGCCTCTATTTGGAGTGAAACGCACGGATAACCAACAAGTTTATGATGGTATAAGTAATCTACCACTGTTCCGAATATAAAGATAAAACAATGGCTTGACTTATGGTACCGGCTTCGGTTAAAAAAATTTTGTCAGAACAGTCTATTGACGAGGGTGATTCAGCAATGAAGGTACTAATACCTCTCTCAAATAAATTCCTGCGAGGCTACGACATGTCGATGACATTTTACGTCCGTCATACTAGACCAGAAGGAAGGGGAAGGGGAAGCATGGTCTAACAGTAAAGTGGGTACTTTAATCCGATTTATGAGTCTAACAAACTTAAAACTGGCAGAGATTTGCCAACTTGCTAATATGTGCGGCGCTAAAGTGTCACGGAGACAGACTTGAGTGTATTTCACGAGTTTGATAACAACAGAAGAGCCAATCTCCGTCAGCAAAGGACGTCTTTACTACCCTGCGTCTTGTTCAGTTCCCCCACTTACAACAAAGGGTGAACACCACCTGTTATTGTGAAACACTGAAGCAGTCCCGGGAGGCAGTTCACAGAAAACTAGCTGAATACTACGGATGCGTGTAGTTTCGCCGTATGACTCCCGGCCATACTCAACGAAATACACGCGTGTGTTTCTCAGCAGCTAGATGTAAAGTAGTTGAACATCCTGCCAGCAGCTCCAACTTTACAGGCCGTGAGTGATGTGAGTGGTATAACCAATGAGCAGGGCATGTGCAGTCAGTAACATTGTCCTGCCCCCTTCCCCACCATACAACCCAAAAAAATTTGGAATTCCTTTACGGTATCAAACTTAATTACAGTTCTCTTCAAGTGTTTGGGAAGAATTTTATTTAAATGAAATAGTAGCAAACAACTACTGGCGAAAAAGTATTTATGATATTCATATATCAATTACATACCATAATTCATCTGTTATGTGATAAGTGTTGATCGCACCAAATGAAAATTTTCAAAAGAGACAAAATGCACTAAAACTGTTGGTGGGGCGTCTAAAGACCTAACCCTCGTAAATGGTTGCTATTGGTGGCTCTCACGCAATTTAAAAAGTACCTGGGTAAACGGAGATTGGTAACATATAGTAAAGTACAGCACGCCGACGTATCTTGGTTCTACATTCTAGACACTACTTTCTTCTATGCCAAAATACACGTCATCGTGTATCGTTAGAACTAATGCCTAAGGAGTGTGAATATTTGCGTTAAAATAATTTGTATGAAACCCATATATGTTTAACAATTTTATGTCCGAGCAGGGTTAACATCCCCATTCATTGAATTGCTTATACATTACTACTCATAAAAAATATTCAAACTTAAATTAGAGTGATCCAAAATACTTGACAATAATCAGATAAAAGAATTACTTAAAGCGCATAACTCTTGAAGATCCCTGGAATAAAAAAAAATTGATTTAGGAGATGAAAAGCTTTATTTGCAAAACAATTCTGGCCAAAAGAGCAATTTGTTAAACTCTTGGAAGTTTTGTTCGTTTAGAAGCTTTTTAGAATGTAGACTAAACTCGTCGTTCACTGAACTAAGATTTTTAAATAAGTGTGGAATTTTCTGAAATCAGTATTAATGGCGACCATTTAGGAAAATATAACGTTAGTTTCAAAATAAAATTTACTAAAATCTTATATTGTGCTCTGTGAACAGTTTGAGTGCGAAACAAAGTTGAGATTAATTTATTTATGTATTTTTATAAAAATTGTTTATTCTCCCATTTCCAGGATTTACGATATATCAGTTGTAAAAGCAATGCACAACCGAAGCTGTACACAGCACATTGACTTACAATTACAAGATACAAATGAAAAATAATGTTACATTTTGATAAATAGTATAATTTGATGTGTGCAGCCATGGCTAGAGACCCGAAGAATTCGCGGACTCATTGTAGGACAAGCTAGAATTCAAAACACATGCGTTTATATAACTTTATCCATAGGCCCACGCCGTATTTGACACAGAATGCTCGTCCAATCGTCGCCTTCTACTGTGACAGCAAGCTACAAATGTGCAGTTGATGTGAGCATATTTGTACATAAGACTGTAGAGTCAAGCCTGCAGTTCATTGAACTCGCAATTTTTTCCGGTCTCTAGCCATGGCTATCTATAGTGGGAGACCGGAGCGTTTGACTTTGCAACGCCGCCGAGGGAGCAGGCTGAAGACAGAACCAGACAGCACGTGGTCAGGCGTCCACACTATCATTACGTTCACGTCATTGAACTCGCCCTTATAAGAAAACTAACTGTGATATTGTTAGCAAATTTGCTGCACTCTAAGAGACAAGGTGTTTCTGCGTATATATTGCAGAACAAAATTTTAGCTATTCGTATTTTAATAAATTGTAAATCACGTTTACAGGATTAAACGTTAATGTATGCTATCCCGACGTGAGCAGAATATTAAGGAAAATTAAATTGGGAAAAATGTCTACGACATAGGGCCTAAATTGATTTATGAGGGCGGTAGACGCCCTGGAACGTTGCGACTGGAAATTTCTTATGCAACGATAAATTTATAACCACTTACAATCAAGCAATGAAAATTTGCATACACGCAAACACTTACAAGGCAAGTAATCACACAAAATGGCATTACGGAGAGTACACCCCGTCATACATAAAATAGGGGTTGGCACCCTCCAATTGTTAGAACTTTGTATCACTGCACTTGAAGCAATTTGACATGACGTTAGTAATCAGCATGCAAAAAGCATTTAAAAAAAGTCACCTTGATAGTATTCACTTATCCNCATTGTAAATCGTATAATAAAATGGATCTTTCCTTAACTATAAATAGATACTTTTCGAAACAGTTTACATAACATGTCATTACTTCTTATTTAAAAACTTACACATATCCACATACTCTTGAAACACAATGTTTATCTTTTGTTTATTAACGTTCAGATAATTGAAAAATCATTTGAAAATGTGAAAATATGTCGAAGGGGAGAATAAACAAACTTATTACCAGATGGAATAGTGTTTAAATAATATGTCATTGTAAAGCAAATATAAATTGTTTTCTCAATAGGTAAAACAATTTTCATAATAATAATTTTATACGTGTGTTAAGAAAAAAGAACCTTTTTTTTCGATAAACTAAAATTTTATTTATATTTTATTAATACGTTATAATACTTTATTTTTAATTACTATAAAATAGGTGTGTTGGTAATGCATAATAAGAAACCGTTCTTATGAAAACATCATTACACTGAGTGCGCATGAATGCAGTGCGTTGTCCCTCTGGTGTAATTTTCAAGACTCGGTTAACCTTTATTTGCAGAAGGTGGAGGAATATTCTTAAAGTAGAGCATTAGCAGGGAGTCAGAAAAGTTGGAACATACCATAAATGAACAAGAAGTAAGGTTATTTATTTTGGCAAACCCATAGCGATTTAATGAAAAGGAATTCAGCCAAGCGTTCTACTAATTTGAACGAAACGAAACAGGGCAATTAACAAATGGCCGAGCAACAATGATAGGACGACATATACAAATGCATGCGAAAAACTCTCTACATTGTAATGAAGACAACGCAGGCTAACACTGAGATGAAAGCAAGTATGTATGACGACACAACGAAGATAGCACAGAACACAGCATATTTTCTGGGCGAACCGCTAGCTACGTTTCGGGGACGGGCACCTGCTCTCTTGAGGCAAACTTAAACAATCTAGTTAGTAAAATGTGGCGGCGTATATTTTAATTACATACGCTAAGACAAAACGTGACGCAAATGAGATCATAAGAATTAATATACATTATTTTATGATATCTGGTGTGCGTGATATTAACAGCTAAGTGCTTCACGGTGTGACAATTAGTTCTTGGTGAACTCGGTGTTGAATAGAAGAGGATGGGTTGTTTAATACAGCCGCTTATATGGGTCCTGCACTACGTTCCTGTCATATTACTTGTTTTCCTTGTTGAACAGCTCGTACGAGTACCAGGTACTGCAATAGATTTCGTAATACTGCCAAACAAAAGGTACGGTAAAATGGCTTCCGGCGTCTCCATTTTTCCACAAAGGGTTTTCAATCCGACTTGGAACGCACGACCTGCTGAAAACGTATCCGACATATCACCAGAGACTTAAAAATCCTTTGTTTTGGAAATAAATGTAGGCACAAAAAAAAACTTATATATGCTAAATACGTGAAGTAGTTCATAAAACATTCTGTGAGTGTTCGTCCCACGCAATTCGTGTACATATAATGCAACTAAAATGGTAGTTATTTAATATACTTCTTTATCGCAGTTTCAGTTTTTCACTATTAGATGCCTCATGATTGTAGTGATAATAAGCTATTTATCTTTTTTAAGCCGATTCAAATGTGCGGGACACAAGTCTAGCTACATTTTTACAATAGAAAAACAGTAAAATATTGACTACCAAGGAAATTATTTTCAAGAGTGTGTCGGAATGAAAATGGTGAAACACATTGATAGAGTGAAACACATTGATAACCAACAAGTTTATGATGGTATAAGTAATCTACCACTGTTCCGAATATAAAGATTAAACAATGGCTTGACTTATGGTACCGGCTTCGGTTAAGAACATTTTGTCAGAACAGTCTATTGACGAGGGTGATTCAGCAATGAAGGTACTAATACCTCTCTGAAATAAATTCCTGCGAGGCTACGACATGTCGATGACATTTTACGTCCGTCATACTAGACCAGAAGGAAGGGGAAGGGGAAGCATGGTCTAACAGTAAAGTGGGTACTTTAATCCGATTTATGAGTCTAACAAACTTAAAACTGGCAGAGATTTGCCAACTTGCTAATATGTGCGGCGCTAAAGTGTCACGGAGACAGACTTGAGTGTATTTCACGAGTTTGATAACAACAGAAGAGCCAATCTCCGTCAGCAAAGGACGTCTTTTCTACCGTGCGTCTTGTTAAGTTCCCCCACTAACAACAAAGGGTGAACACCGCCTGTTATTGTGAAACACTGAAGCAATCACGGGAGGCGGTTCACAGAAAACTAACTGAATATAGCGGATGCGTGTAGTTTNAGCTGAATACTACGGATGCGTGTAGTTTCGCCGTATGACTCCCGGCCATACTCAACGAAATACACGCGTGTGTTTCTCAGCAGCTAGATGTAAAGTAGTTGAACATCCTGCCAGCAGTTCCAACTTTACAGGCCGTGAGCGATGTGAGTAGTATAACAAATGAGCAGGACATGTGCAGTCAGTCACATTGTTCCGCCCCCTGCCCCTCCAACCAATGAAAAAAATTTTTAAATTCCTTTACGGTATCAAACTTAATTACAGTTCTCTTCAAGTGTCTGCGAAGAATTTTATTTAAATGAAATAGTAGCAAACAACTACTAGCGAAAAAGTATTTCTGATTCTTCATATATCGATGACATACCATACTTCATCTGTTATGAGACAGAGTTGATCGCACCAAGTAAAAATTTTAAGAAGAGGCAAAGTGCACAAAAAATGTTAGTGGGGCGTCTAAAGACCTAACCCTCGTAAATGGTTGCTATTGGTGGCTCTCGCGCAATTTAAAAAGTACCTGGGTAAACGGAGATTGGTAACATATAGTAAAGTACAGCACGCCGACGTATCTTGGTTCTACATTCTAGACACTACTTCCTTCTATGCCAAAATACACGTCATCGTGTATCGTTAGAACTAATGCATAAGGAGTGTGAATATTTGCGTTAAAATAATTTGTATGAAACCCATATACGTTTAACAATTTTATGTCCGAGCAGGGTTAACATCCTCATTCATTGAATTGCTTATATATTTCTACTCATAAAAAATATTGAATCTTAAATTAGAGTGATCCAAAATACTTGACAATAATCAGATAAAAGAATTACTTAAAGCGCATAACTCTTGAAGATCCCTGGAATAAAACAAAAATAGATTTAGGAGATGAAAAGCTTTATTTGCAAAACAATTCTGGCCAAAAGAGCAATTTGTTAAACTCTTGGAAGTTTTATTCGTTTAGAAGCTTTTTAGAAAGTAGACTAAACTCGCCGTTCACTGAACTTAGATTTTTAAATAAGTATGGAATTTTTCTGAAATCAGTATTAAGGGCGACCATTTAGAAAAATATAAAGTTAGTTTCAAAATAAAATGTACTAAAATCTTATATTGTGCGCTGTGAACAGTTTGAGTGCGAAATAAAGTTGAGATTAATTAATTTATGTATTTATATAAAAATTGTTTATTTTCCCATTTCCAGGATCTACGATATATCAGTTGTAAAAGCAATGCACATACCGAAGCTGTACACAGCACATTGACTTACAATTACAAGATACAAATGAAAAATACAGTAACATTTTGATAAATAGTATAATTTGATGTTTGCAGCCATGGCTAGAGACCCGAAGAATTCGCGAACTCATTGTAGGACAAGCTAGAATTCAAAACACATGCGTTTATATAACTTTATCCATAGGCCCACGCCGTATTTGACACAGAATGCTCGTCCAATCGTCGCCTTCCACTGTGACAGCAAGCAACAAATGTGCAGTTGATGTGAGCATATTTGTACATAAGACTGTAGAGTCAAGCCTGCAGGTCATTAAACTCGCGAATTTTTCCGGTCTCTAGCCATGGCTATCTATAGTGGGAGACCGGAGCGTTTAACTTTGCAACGCCGCCAAGGGAGCAGGCTGGGGACAGAACCAGACAGCACGTGGTCAGGCGTCCACACTATCATTACGTTCACGTCATTAAACTCGCCCTTATAAGAAAACTAACTGTGATATTATTAGCAAAGTTGCTGCACTCTAAGAGACAAGGTGTTCCTGTGTATATATTGCAGAAAAAAATTTTAGCTATTAGTATTTTAATAAATTGTTAATCACGTTTACAGGATTAAACGTTAATGTACGATATCCCGACGTGAGCAGACTATTAAGGAAAATTAAATTCGGAAAAATGTCTACGACATAAGGCCTAAAGTTATTTATGAGGGTGGTAGACGCCCTGGAACGATGCGACGTGTAATTTCTTATGCAACGATAAATTTATAATCACTTACAATCAAGCAATGAAAATTTGTATACATGCAAAAACTTACAAGGCAGGTTACCACACAAAATGGCATCACGGAGAGTACACCCCGTCATACATAAAATAGGGGTTGGCACCCTCCAATGGTTAGAACTTTGTATCACTCCACTTGAAACAATTTGACATGACGTTAGTAATCAGCATGCAAAAAGCATTTAAAAAAAGTCACCTTGATAGTATTCACTTATCCCGACCGTTAATACAGAAATCACATGTTAAGATGGAAAGCTGATAAGTGGTTGCCTGGGAGTTAGGAAGCTTGTATGTTCTATTATCGTGCATGACGTGTGAACTGATACCCTGGCTATTGCCCCAGTCATAAGGCAACAGGTTTATAAGATTGTGGACTGCTGAGAAGTTACGGTGGGTAGGTGGCCCTTTCCATTAGTTCCTGTTATCGTACCAAGTGACAACGATGTTGCCCGCCTTCTAGCATTGCGTTGGTAGTTTACACAACAGACTGTTCTTCACAACGTGTGTGATGGAGTGGAGTAATAAGGAACTGCTGAACATGCATCTCATCTATTGTGAGACGATGTGTAATGCATGAGCTGTGAATCGTCGATACGCCGTAAAGTTTCCAGCTCGTCATCTACCAGATGTACGCGCATTCACTTCAGTTAATCGGCGTTTGTGTGGAACAGGAACTGTACTCGCAAGTTATCACGATGTTGGTCGACCACGGTGAGACGTAGAGCGCAATGTATTGGACTAGGTTGTTGTCAACCCACGTGCTAGCACTCGAGGTATCGCTAATGCACTGAACGCAGCGCAGTCTATCGAATATTGCACTTTTCGGTGGGACAGATTGCATGCATATCACTAGCATCCAGGTCAGGCGCTTCTACTCCCTGACCTACTTGCTCGTCTACAGTATAGTGAGTTGTTCCAAGGCCAAATTAGGCGATCCCAAGGTTTCCACGGTACTGTGCTATTCGCCGACGAAGCATCCTTTACGAGGCAAGGTTTCTTCAACTTACACAATGAGCATGTGTGAGCACACATCGACCCACATCCAGTACGGGAATCGCTCTTACAGCGTCTTTTTTATCTGAACGTTTGGGCCGTGATTATCGATGGGATGCTAATTGTGCCAATTGGGCTAATTGGGTGAAGAACTATCTGCAGCGTAAACTAACAACGCAATGTTAGCAGGCAGGCAACCTCGTCGCCACTTGTTACGACAGCAGGAACCAATGCAATGTGGCACTTTGCCGCAGTAACTTCTCAGCAGTCCAGAATGTTATGAATCTTAGGACGGTGACATTTGTCAGGGTATCCGTTCCCACGTCACACACGACAGTGATGCAGGCTGCCTATATCCCAGGTAACCATTAATCTGCTTTCCAACTATAAATGTGATTTCTCAGAAAACGGCAGAGATAAGCGGATACTAGCAAGGCCACCTTTTAAATAGCTTTTTTAATGCTGATTTATAACATGTATTGTCAAATTTCTTCAAGCGCATGGTAACAAAGTTCTAAGCAATTGGATGGAGCCAACCACTATATGATAAATGCGCCAAAACCATTTCGTGTGATAACCTGCCTTGTAAGTGTTTACCTGTATGCCAATTTTCGTTGCTCATTGTAAATGGTTTCCAATTGATCGCTGCATAACCCATTTCCAATCGCAACGTTCCAGGGCGTCTACCACCCTCAGAAATCAATTAAGGCCCTATATCGTATATGTTGCCCTATTTAATGGTCCTAAGCATTTTGCTAACCTGGAGTTAGAATTCATGAATAACTCAGTCTGTATAATTCTCGTATGTTCTACAAAAACTCAATATTTTCAATAGCTTCAAAGAGTTCTAAATATATCTGACAATAATTCTATATGGCATTTACAACCATAGGTAAAGAAGCCCTTTTTTTTTTTGTTAACTTCATGTAAGTACATATTATCAGAATGCAATTAGATACTTATTCACTTCTATACTTTGTTATAAAATTGTCTCTAACTGACAAACTACAGTAATCAGGTTTCAGTTTTTTTTCATTCCTAGTTTTATTTTAAAATACATAATTTTCTGGTTTGATAATAAGGGTATCTTAAAAGATTTGTAATTTTTTATTATACACACGGTACACTGTCATTCCGTTTAGATTTTCCGGTTGTTGTTAAGTGCATAAACTGTGTCTAAATAGGCTAAAAAAAATGCTGACATTACACGCTTATTAACGGTTATTCTGCTGTTACAAGCAAATTAAGTAAATTATTCTTAATTTTTATAACACATGACGGCACACATTACTGTAAGAAAATTATTACATTGTAACAGAAATAAATGCAACCAATAGAACGTAATAGGTACAGATATATTTACGATTTAATAAAACGTAGGAACGTAATTTTTATCACACAGATTTAATTTCCTCTTGTTTTCAGGAACTTTACTTTTCCGTGACAACTGATACGTTTAATGCCTTTAAAAGTTGTTCATAAATATATCGTACTAAGTTGAGAAGATGATAAAATTCTTCATAGAGATTCCATAGTGACACACGCCATCCACAAATTCTGGGAGTTCTCTACCACGCAGAATGTACTGATTGGGTAAGTTTCATCACTGTGCGTGTCGTCATTCCTACACGAACAACAGCAGATGAAGTAATGATTGGTCCACCTCTGTAAAGTTCGTTAAAATTCATATAGTAAGCAAAATTATGAATCGAAGAGTCTCTACAATAAGCTCAGCCGATACGCACACCTAATTTGTGGGAATTACAAACACAAATAACTTAAACAAAAGTGAATGCATTTCCTCAACTTTACCCAGTTTGTCATCGAAGAAGTCTTGTAAGTTTCCAGTTGTGTCACTTGAGGAACAAGATGAAATGCTGGTATCATAATAACATACATATTTGATAGCATCAAAAATAATTTTACCTGTTCGTGTCAAGAAGGATATAACCCGAAGAGACTTCAAACACGAAGTATTTCTCTGACTCAGTTAAATGCGGCACTGAAATCTTATGGGTCCGCGGTGGCGCAGTGGCTAGACAGCTCACCTCCCACCATAGCGAACCAGGTTCGATGCCCAGTGGGGCCGCTCCCGGATTTTTTCATGTGAGAATCGTGGCGGACGATGCCGCTGGTCGGCGGGTTTCCTCAGGAATCTCTCGTTTACCCATCCCTTCTTTCCGGCGTTGTTCCACACTCATCTGCTTCATCCTCATTGGCTTTTATGACCCCGATGTTAAAAGCCACCTAACTCTCTTTACTCCACTCCACGAAAATGTGATAGTTGCCTTCTGATAGATGTTTGTACTAGCACAGTCGGAATTATAGATTGTCTGTCTGCAACTTTCCTGTGAAAATGTACACTTAAGAGTCAAAAAAACTGCTATAGGCTTGCGTATGCTAATAACAGAGGTATGGAACCAATCAGAGTAACGCGATGCGGTCGGCAGCTAGATCGGTTACTGCTGCTACAATGGCAGGTTATCAAGATTTGAGTGAGTTTGAACGTGATGTTATAGTCGGCGCACGGGAGTTGGGATATAGCATCTCCGAGGTTGCAATAACATTCGGATGTTCGCGTACGACCATTTAACGAATGAACCGTGAATATCGGGAATCCAGTAAAACATCACATGTTTGACATCGCTGCAGGCCGGAAAAATATTGTGAACGAACGGGACAAACGACGACTGACGAGAATCATTACACGTGATAGACGTGCAACCCTTTCTCAAATTGGCACAGATTGGATTTGTGGACTGCTCTGCAGAGGATTCATGGTGCGAATTGCCTTCTTCATTCCTTCAGACATTAGTCGAGTCCACGCCACGTCGTCTTGCGGCAGTTCTGCGTGCTGAGAAGGGGAAGGGGGAGGGGGCTACACGATATTTAGCAGGTGTACCAGTTTTTTTGGCTCTTCAGTGTACACGAGCCCTAAATCATGAAATGAATACGAAATAAATTCGAACCGAACTACTGTACTGTTGTGAACAGATTTTATTGTATATGCAGTTGAATAATCTGACTTCAAGGACAGTGATTTCCAAGTTTTCAGCCAATATGCTAATTGCTGCAAAATTATGTTTCTTTCGTCAGTCACGCTTGTGTAGGGGCAAGATAAGTTAATTTTCTGTGGAATACTTATGATAGATCTCTTCATGTTTAGAGTACTCCACCACTGTTTTATTATGTTTATGAACTCGGTTGTTCTCTCAGAAAAATTTTTCTTAGTTGTTAACGCAGCGAGATTTGACACTGTAAATATGTTTGGAACCAACCGAACATTATATTATTCTTTCAGGACTTGTAAGACAGACTGTTTTAAAATTTTGTCGTGTTGCTGTTTTCACCAAAAAATTGCATTCTTGTATATACCTGCAGCTAAATTACATATTTAAACTTTGCTTGAAGGAGAGGTTTGTCCTTGCATGCATTAAAGGGATGAGTTTTTTTCAGATCTTTGATATTAAGCCAGTTATTTCTTATTTTTTAAATTCTGAACTAAAATGGATAACTTTCTGTAATGTAGTAGGACACTTATCTGTATTATCAACGACAATCTGCACTGAAGGAGCAGGCGCCAGTACTTAAATATTTGCATGAAATGTTTTCAAGCCGAGAAGATCTTTAAAAAATTTTCTCTTGTTCTTATTTTATTAATTAAAGTTTCACCTTATTTCTTTAAGATCGCGTCACTGAGAAGCCTGTGCTCAATTATGACGGTCAATATGGTAAAATACTACGTAATGGGACGATTTCTGGGATATTCCTGCACAAAAACAGTTCTTACCTCTATAAATCTCAATTATTGAAATGTCAGGCTCAATAAAAATTTTTATACACATCTGAAGGCACCCAGTCCCCCCTAGGAATGCTTCTAATCCACTTTAGCTATTGCTCTTCTGCTTATGGAAACGAAAACAGTGTTACGTAACCAGAAGAAGTTGCTGAGGCATAGTTGCCACGACAGCCAGGTGCACGTCATTCCTAGGCATTTTCTGAGTGGAAATAAAAAAAAATATATATATATAAATTGTGGGAAAATGTTTGCGTGAAGCTCACATCTGTAATACATTTTGGAGTGACCGGCACATACAAGAGTCCCCTGGGGAGCGAATGGTACGCGCGTGTTTCACGAGCACGAGCACGAGCGCGCGCTTCTGGCCGGGACGACCCGTGTGGGTGGGATACTGGCCGCGGTGCGGCGTTGCCACATTTCAACACTCCGGCCTCAAACTACAGACGGCCGTGGTGCGGCGATGCCACATTTCAACACTTCCACTACAGACGGCCGTGATGCAGCTCAAAAAAAGATCTCTTAATAAATATTGCAAGAATGTATGCATATTGGCCGTTATTCTGAAATCTTGTAAAATAGTTTAGATCTGAATTATCTTATGTATACAGCTACGTACATACTTAAATATTGGTCTTGTAATTTAGCGAAGCTGTAATTTATTGAATTTTTTGGGAATTAGACTCCCATGCAAATGAAATTTATTACAGCGAGTTATAAGTACGCCTAAATTTATTTTTATCCAACTTTAAATATTATTGGAGGGCCAACGTAGCCTAGTTAAAAAAAGTTTACAGATGTTCTTATCTCTACCGGTAATTTGCACATATCCTGCTTAATGCTACAACCAGATCCTTACATGAGATCGTTACTTCATCAGAACGATATAAGTATAAATGTTGATGGGCTGTTAATAACATGCCGTTCTTTCAAATGCTCTCTTCAAGATAAGTGTGTACACTTACCCATTATTAATTGTATTATAATTCTTCACTGCGTATCCCTGCGTGTACAGGAGGAGCAGCGGATTGCCCAAGAGTGCTCTAGAGCACGAGTGACACACTCGACCCGGAGGAGGAGTATCAGAGAAGGGTAAGCCACTCTAAACCTGCGTGGTTCGGGAGTTTGGGCTCGGCGTTTTGAGAGATTATAACACAGAATTCCGTACAATCCTTGTCAAAGGGCTTGGATTAGCCAAAGGGATGCCTATTAAGTTAGAACTGAAGCTACAGCGGAGGCTCAAACAGAACATCTAAGTAATTGTCTAATATAGCGATTATGTTACAGATATGGAAATTTCTGAGAAAAGCCACATGAGGCGGTGGGACGATAAGATATTATCGCATATTATCGCCACAATGTATTGTCACCAAAATTTCCGGTGCTTTACCCATTATGTACATTTATATAATGGTTGATTATTGCACATTATGTCCTTAAAAGCAGTGGAGGGCTCCAAACTATGCAAACTTTGGTTGAGAACTAAATATAAAATGAAATTCTGAGTCACGGGTTGGTTGGGTCTCGACGCAACCTCCTAATTTGGTCTCCCGGCGAAGTGACGTAGCCTTCGAGTGGCAGCATCCCAAGGGCGTTGAACCGTACTAGAGCTGGGATGTTTTCTGTTCTCAACCAATAACAAAAACAATAATAATAATGAGAGTTGCGCTAATAGAACCCAAGGGTAACACTGATCGTGTGAAGAGTTTGAGCTGAGAGATTTTGGCCGAGTGTGAAGGGATTTCGAGGGCTGATAGTGAAGTGGCCATCGTACAGTTAGGGTTACCAGACATCTTCTTTTACCCGGACATGTTCTCTTTTTGGGGCCTTGTAAACTGTGATGCCAGGTTTTACAAAAAAAAAAGTAGAAATGTCCTTGTTTCCAATAAAAATTAAAAGCAGTGAAACTTTTTGTGAGTTTTATATATGTCGTTAAACTATAAGTAACTAAGCCAACGAACTTCCTGCAAAAGTGCAGACGTTTTGCAGAATATTGCATATATATTATGACTTTATCAACACTCCTTTTTTCTCTTACTGTTTATTTATATGTCTAAGTTGAGAAGAGCCAAATTTATTCAAAATTTCACGATTATTTGCTAGGAAACAGAAACTTGTTACTCGTGTAGCAAATAAATCGCAACAGAAATCTGATGCTGAGATGTTCAACTGTCGTTTTAAAAATGGTGCCAAGTGAATACTTGTATAAGATTTTCTGGCAAAATATTCTGTAGTGCTAGCAAACTAAATTTAATTGACTTTAATATTCAGAGTGAACATGATAATCACCTGATCTGGTTGGAAATAAGAATATTTTACATAAATTAAAAGCTATATGGAGTCTATTTTTGGATACAATTTGGTGACATTGTTATATATTTTTAACTGACATGCGACATAATTACTGATTTTGTATATTTCCATTGTAAAATTATGTGTCCGCATTTCTTCGTGTCATTTTCTCGCAGGTGTCCTATTTTTTCAATGCCAGATACTTTAAAAATGTCCTCTTTTTGAGTACTTGCCACATATCTGGTGACCCTAGCATGAATGTTTTCATGGAGTGGGACCTCAAGGTAAAGAGGTAACATAGTGAAAGAACGAAGGAAATGAGACAACTCCGATAAAGCCCGCCAGCGTACAGCAAAGTCCGCCTAGTTTCAGTATGCGGAAATCCTAGGCGGCTACACCGAGGATTGAACGCTGATCCTTGTGGTGGGAGGTCATTGCCCTACGCAAATGGTCACTGCGCATCTTGAAATTGTGTTTTATATGTGTGTGACGTCAAAGCACTCAGCAGGCATCGTCTGAAGTGTGTGATAGTTTCGTATATCAGCACATTGGACGTACGTTCAATAGTTTCATCAAAACAAGTGTTTAAAACACTCTGCAACGCATTTCGGGTACCAGGTAGACGGGCCCCTTAATATAAACAACAGGAATTTGACCCACCAGCAATACACTTGAAGTCATTTTGCCAAACGTAGTTTAAACTAAATGTAATTTAAGAGCGGGTCACTTCACGTAAAGTCATTTCTCTGACATTTGGGAGAAACGATTTTTGGTCTACTGACTGCTACCCGGTGATAATTATAATAGAGGTAATGCATAAGATTGGTCCGCCATTTTGCAGAGATACCAATCACCGAAGTGATGGATCTTTTGAGTGGTGGATCGTAGGTACCCGTCGACACTTAAGATGGAGCAGAGACGGAATACGACGGCGGGAGACCTGGGATTCCCCGAGAAAACCCACTGCTACTGGCTACATCCGCCATAGTTCACACGTGCGACAAACTCGGACGACCGCGCCAAGGATTTAACCAAGTTCGTTGTGGTGGGATGTCAACGAGCTAAATATTTGGCGAACGTTACTTCATGCTTTCGTAGGTGAACCTGTTAAGGTTAGTCTAGCAGTGGTAGGTGAAGTCACAGTAATGTGTAACATATTCGTATTGAAAAATTATACTTATAAGTTAGACAGCAGTCGCATTTTTGGCACGACGGAATGCTCTACTTTATTGTGGAACGTTTTATTGGTACTGAGCTCCCAATAGCTCAGTACGTTTGTAGAGCAGAACAAGTGAAAAAATACGGGTTGAAGATGGGCGTAATACATGGAGTTATAAAGATTCTAGACACCCGATGCTGATAAGATGAAACCGTAGGCTCTTGTTGCCTCTGAGTGACCGGTATGCTTTACCATCGGTGTTGATGAATCCAGGGTAAAAGCAACATATCATTTTATGTACTATGGTACATTTAACGTGATTACTTACAGCTTTGGGTTACATTTTCACAGATCTCAGAAAATTTGGCAAATCGTAAATCAGTCCAGCAATAACATGTTAAAGAACTGCGAAGCACAAAGCGGGTTGAAGGAGAGGCCGCATTTGGATCCATTAACAACTTCGTGACAGCAAACATAAAGAGCGTATTAGAGGCAGGAAAACTGTACCAGCACAAGACAATATGGTCATAACTTATGTAAGGGGTTGCGAGAAAGCCGTCTGTATTACGTGTACTTAAGACTTTTGCTGCTACCATAAAGTCAACATTATGATAATTGCAGGAATTCAGTTCCTGCAAAGAGTTCGTACGTCGCAGGCAAGCAATAAAATGTCAAACAAGGCGTAGTGGCTGAACGTATCTTCTTACAAGGGGAAAACTTATACTCTCTACTCTGGCAATCTAGATCACCATATTTTTTAAATATTGAATTCATTTATGGGACATGCTCAAAACGTTTCTGCATTACTAATATATTATACCAACGAAATCTCACGAATTTTTGGCACGAGCGAATTATACCTAAATGGCTATTCCTTTCGACGTCATTAAATATAATTTTTTTTTGATGCTCAGTTACACATTTCAGAGTACTAAATTTTGTGTACACCATATAAATTTTAAAAAAATTGGATAATTCAAGTAATTTTTTATATTGCCGAATGAAAAGTTTTTAGTGAAAATCTAAATAATATATATTATCCCAATAGTGGCATTATCTTAGGGACAGTTACGTATATAAAACTCGTAATACAAATCGCCACTGTAGTAAACCTAAATAAATACCCTACTTTTAATGTGCTGCTCAGCATTTCATAAACAGCGGGTTCATAAAAAACGCAGTCATTTACCAGATAATTAGGACCAGGGATGCAATCGAGGTTCTTTAAGGGGGGAAAAATTCCTGCTCGTAATGATAATTTACTCATGTGGTCTGCTTGCGTGGTCACTCTAAAGCGGATCAAACCCTACTGAAAATATTTTTTTTTACATGTTACTCTGAAATTATGACTGCAACTAAACTCTTATTAAAGCATAGAAATGGCCCATCTTCGGTGATAACGTGCTTCATTGTGAATTTTTCAACAATTGGGTAGCTTCGGTGTTCTGCTCCAGCTAAATAAATTGCCATTGTTAATTTGCATGACTCGAGCTTCCCGAAATTGCATTTTCAATTCGTATATGTGATGTTTGTGATTAACCGCGCTCTCTTTCGAGCATACAATTAATATAGTTATTTATTAATTGATTTATAATAAAATGCATGACGTAAGCAACATTACCGCAAAAGTTGATCTGGTAACTTACCATTTTGGAAACTAACCCCTTGGTAACTTCTCGACTTTCACATTTTCGCAGATGACAATTCTATTCCTCTTACATTCTGCACGAAACGCATTATTCGCAAACGGGTTCCACATTCAGATTTATTAAACCATGTTAATGTTGACAATTATTTGGACAAATAGTTTTTTCTTATTTTAAGTATTTTGCTATCATGTAAACAGTTACTGACAACGACTCTGGTGAGAGTAAAATAAGTTAAAAGTTACCTGTCACACGAATGATAAAAACATTTTGATTTGATATTATTTTTCTATTCTCTAAACCAGTTGCTTTTTGGCACCCCACGCTTAACTATGACACTTCTATTGACTGTAGTTGTCACTTGAAAATGTACTATTAAATGCGAGGTTCATATGGAAAGCGGTCTTTTGTTTGGAGCTTTTACATTTACGTACACTACAGGACAAAAATACGGCACAAAGTTCGACGCATCGGATGGTAGTAAAACTGTATAGAGGTAGTGATAAAGAAGAGTTATAAGCATGATCACAGAACCACAGCAGAAGGACAATTACATTTGGACGTGTGGTATGCCGTCCCGCCATTTCCAGTAGTGCGTCGCACTGCTGGATCGCATCTACTCACGACCCACAACTACCCATCGCACTGCAGCGATACACACTGCAACAATGTCTCGCATGGAGTCCAGCAGACGCCAGATGTTGTCCTACGGCGAACGGGCAGTGTGTTTCAAATCTCGGATAATGTGTCACGGCGGCAGTTGGCGTTTGAAGTGGCCCCACACGTGCGTAATTGGGGACACGTCAAGGAAGTGATGGAGGCAGTCCTGGACCACCCGTGCTGCGTGCGGTCGGGCGTATTCCTGCTGGAATGTCGCACCTGGAGTCCCGGCCGAAAATGGGAGCAGACGGGGGGACTAGGATCTCATCCACGTACCGCTCGGCAGTCGATGTTCCCTGTAACACAACGAGGGCGGATAGGCTATCATAGGTCATTGCTCCCCAGACGATAACTCCTGCCGTAGGGAAAGTGAGCCACACGGTAACTGGATTGGGTGTGTGGAGTTCACCAGGTGCCCTTCACACCTGTGCGCGATGACTATCAGTCCACGTAACGAAGCTTGACACGTGACTAAACACCACACATAGGCCTTCTATGGCGATCCATGCACGTTGCTTTGGCCTGACACCACTGCGAACGGAGCCGCTTCTGTTACGGAATTGATGGCAGTTGGGCTCGGGGATCGCATTTTCACCTCCGCAAGGCGCCGGGAAATGGTTCATGGCCACACAGGAGCCGCGACACTGGCAAGTATCGTGGATTGGGTCGCCATGGGACTCATCCTTGCCTGGCGCACGATCCGTCGATTCTCTCGAATGGTAATCGACCTCGTGCGTCTTGAGACGGTTCTGCGCGCGTGTGTGATTTCACGCATCCACTATTGTTCAGACTATCCACATAGTGGGCTATACGGAGGGGGGGAGGCGTATGCCTCCCCCCTCCCTTATCGTGCAGTTTTCAACTCTATTATGAGTCCTTTCTAGAACTCCGTCAGTTACGTAAACTAACGTATTTGGTGTCTTCCCGGCATTATCATTCACTCTGCACGCTTCATTGGCACAGTATGGTGTCTCTCGCGTCAATGTGGCTTCGACTACACGCCAGTGTCTACGACCGCTAGTTGGTGTTTGTAGTGCCCTGATTACGAACTTCAAATATCGCTAGTTTCGGTTCGCTGAGAAGCGATTGTGTCGTCGTGTAGCGCACTCGGAAGCGAGCTGAGCGTGAACATACTTTGTTTTCGTTTTTGTACTGCGATTGTCGGAGTTTGATGACGTCACACTGGTGGAATTCGCAAGATGCGAGTACGAACTTGCGTTTCATGTGGTCAATATCGCAACTGCGGTGCGCTGTTCACCACGAGTACGATTGTCCGTGGGGAGGTGAAATTAAAGCACTGCGCTTTATTTACTTCAAGTTTATTAACCAAGAAATAACCATAATACGCTCTTAAACGATGTAAAACACTTCGAATTACTCGCATGATGTACAGGATGATTCTAAAGTCATGAGACAAACATTGAGGGGCGGTAGAGCTCACTAAAACAAACAATTATTTTAATAGGAATATATAGGCGGAAGTGACGCGTTGATGCACGAACACAAAAATAACACATGAAAATAACTCATTGTTTATTTACAACGTCGCCGCTATATGCCTTTTTCACAGCCACGTTTATAACAATTGCTCAAAATTGCTACCGCTAACAGTAATGCAAGCTTGGTAGCGTCGGTGGCGTGATAGGCGAACCGATTCAAATACGCCGGGAATTTCACGGACGCCACCATTATAAGCCAATCACGCCATATGTAGAGGTCGCCAAGCACGCTTGACAGTTGGGGGATGCATTTCCAGCAACTGTTTTACCATTTTCTGTACGGAATAACTCGTTAAGTATACTGGTAATGAACATTTTATGTTCCCGTTAAGGGGTGTTATGTTTTTGTGTTAGTGCCTAAACGCGTCACTTCCGCCCATATATTCCTACAAAATAATTGTTTGTTTTAGTGAGCTCTACCACCCCTCAATGTTTGTCCGATGATTTAAGATTCATCCTGTATATTTATATAGTTGCAGTAGTCTTTGTTGGGTGGTTACTGCGGCAGCACGAGTTTGTTTTTTCTACTCAACAGATATCACGTAGGTGTAAACTTTCTGCCCAACATATATCGCACACTCTGAGCTGTAAGTTTATACACCACAAATAAAAATATTTAACTACATTGCCGCACATGCATTCACTGTGCATTTTTTCAATTAAATCTTTCGTTTTCAGTAGTACTTACGTTTTCATGCAAAAAAAACTTAATAAATTTACATAACGATATTTAGTGCATTCGTTTGTTCTGTGACGTTGGAGATTTTCGATGTGCTTCTTAGTCTGACGAAACGCGTACCGCAGTGCAGATCGTAATCACTTTATTCGCTTTCTGTTTGGTTATGTCTCCGAAGCATAACGATTGCAGTCGTAGAGTTCGTGTTCAGCCCGCAGGTGCGCGGTCGATAGCAAACGCAGCAACATGGGATCATGTGCATTCTAGCCCGTACTCTCGCTACTTACATAGTTTCGTGGTTCTCGCATGGCTTCTCCGTGGCGCGCTATTTTCACTGTCCGGAGGTGTAAACTGTAAATCATATTTTGTGCGTCGTCCGGATATCGCAGGCAACACGTGCATTAATGGTTGGCATTTATGTTTGTTACTACGAAAATGTGTGGTTTTGCAACAGAGGCATGATTACTCCTTGGTACTCCTTGGGAATACCCTCAGAAACACCCTCACTCTCTGGCGGTAGAAAATAATTTTTAAAACTCTAACTCCCAAAATCATGCACTCATGATTGTCTTTACGAAGACGTTAGATGGAAAAAGACTTATCGTAGCCTACAAACAATAATAATAAAAAAAGGGTGAAATGTTTCAGTTTTAAAGTGTACTTTCTGGATATCTCAATTTAGTACTGGTGAAACAATAAAAAAAATATCTGTGACTAACCGTCTTATAAACATTTTATTTCGGTAACTCATATTTAACTCTGTAATGGTGGTGGTTTCAGGAGCCATAGATTTCTTGAAAAGGATTTCCCTTCCTTCCCCTAACCACGCAGTAATTCCGAAGTTTGTTTGGGAAGGTGACTCCTTAATAATCGGATCTGTGCAATTAAATATGAATTATATGTTCATTATCTTTTAGTGATATTTTTTATGTTTTTTGTTCAGCCCTTCAGTTACGTCTGTTTACTTACAGTTTCTGGTTTATAATTGTTCTGTATTCCGACTTATATAAATAATTTATTAGTTATCTACTAATTAGTATTTGTGAACGCAAATAACGTCTGGAATTCAAGCGTAAAATATTTTAAATAATCAGAGCATATACTCTAAAACAATACAAATAATAATAAAGGTTTGTGCTTATGAAACATATTTAAACTATTCTCACATATATAAATTTTTGGTCTTACTTTGTTGGGTGAAAAAGTCTCTGTGATTTATTATTTGCCAAACGTCTATGATAACGTTGTTTTCCTACACCATATTGATATATATTTACTATAGAGTGTTTCTTCTCGCTATCACTATGTTCGGCATATAAATCCACACAGTGGGAACCGAACAAAATATACGTTTCCAGAGTGGTAATTTTTCTTTTTGTTTCAAGAATCTTCCTTCTGATTTAATTAATAGAATGGTAAACGACGAAGGAAGATCAAGCCTACGCCTATACTGAAAATGTCAATTCCTCTGATAACGATAAGAGCAATTATTCTGGTTAAATATTTTATTGTAATTCCAATTCCCCCCAAATTAATTCCACATAATTTACCCCCAAATGTCTTCTTTTCTCGCGTTCACGGTCACTGTAAAACGAGAGCAGTGCATAAACTTAAATATGAAACTAAGAGAGAAAGTTTTAAGCTGTCTGGACATTGATATTTAATTGCTTTGGTCAGTATCGTACTTAATAAAAATAAAGACAATGATATGCAAAGTAATTTAGTATAATATCGAGAAATTTTTACAAAGCTAAGGTTTTCAGGTGTTCAACAATATTGTTATAATTGGTATCCTCTTTGGTTTTTTATTTTCGAGTCACCCAAAACCAATGCTAAAAATGCTGTAGAGCTTTTAAAGTCAAACAAGCATGTTGCCGTAAGATGTATTATTCAAGCATAAAAGATTGCATTTACGACTGTAGTGGATATTGTATTGTCTAAGACTAAGATGATGAACCTTATTTCAATACCGTGTAAAATTTTAAGCTCCGAATTTGTACCTGTGTGCGTACGTAAACATCACAAAGCTTGCTAAATAACGAAAATTGTAGCTCTACTAAGAATCAAGAAAAAAAATTCATTACAAAAAAAATTCAAATAATTTATTATTCTTTCTATGATCTCCGTTTAATAAATGGAGACTAATTTCTTCTAAGAAATTGTCATACACGTGGTGGTTTTATAACTAACGAATAAGCCGCTAGGAGCCACGGTGGCTTGGCGGTTAGACTGCTAGCCTCACACCAAAGCGAACCGTGTTAAATCCCCGGACGCGTCACTCCGGGTTTTCGCAAGCGGGGAATCGTGGCGGACCATTCCACTGGGCGGTGGGCTTTCTCGGATATATCCCGTTTATCGCGCCCTTACATTCTGGCGCTGCTCAAATCTCACCTCATCGGCTCTTAAGACCTCATTTTAAAGAGCCGCCCAAATCTCTCGACTGAACCCAAATAGGCCGCCAACTGAAATTTTCGTCCTGTGATTCCAGACACACTGCGGAATGATAGTGGGTGCAGCTTAGAGCGTAATTTAAAACAAAACATTTCTATAGCTATTTTAACTCTAATCAGAATTCTAAAAATTTTGATGAGTCTTGTGGGTCATCTAACGAATTCCTTGCTTAAGCCTTTGCTGAATAACAATAATATTTGCTCGTTAAAAAACATATGTATTTGGAAGCATGGTGCCATCCAATAAGCCCGAATGAGACGTATGAAGCATAGAGTTACGCGTCACGGATAGTAAGTTTGTAAGGTACTATCAAATGGTGACAGTCAAATGAACTCAGAGTGTTGAGATTCGCCGTAATTCATCTGTAATCACAATTAAATAAGCGTTTTTCAGCCACCGTAATTAATCGTTTGCTCAACCGATTACCAGTGAAAATTTTAAACTTCACAATTTTTTTGCTTATTCGGGACTATTTTGGTTAATTCGGACTTATTATACCTAGTGAGACAATAATAAGAAGCTGAAGAAGTGCGCTGTGTGTCAGGGGCTTGAAGAAGTGCTGAGATGAACACACCCTCTATTAACAAACTTTTAAGTATGTTTCCATACATCTCGGATTTTTTCATAGGAAACCATGCCGGAAAATGCAGCTGGTTGGCTGGTATTCTCGGGGATCTGCCATTTACCCTACCGGCCTTGCATTCCGGCGCTGCTTTTTACTCACCTCGCTTCTCCCTCAACGGCTCTCAATACCTCGATTTTATAAGAGCCACACGAACCTCTTCACTCAATTGCATATTTCCTTAGTAATCAGTCAAATACGTATTAAATTTCTCAAATTTGTATCTAAGGCCTGATAAATCGCACCCACAGTAAAATGGCGTCGTAAGTATAAAAAGAACCATTTTTCTTGCTTACTTCAACCAAGTGTTTAAAAAAAATATTCTAATGGGATAATGTATCAAACATGTTTCCTATCAGTTAGGTGTTATTACAATTTTATTACGCGTATTTTACTATAGAATTAATACACTTTCACAAGCATTTTCCTGAGAAATCTTATCTTCTAGTTACGACAGCATTTTACTGACGCGGGAGGGTGGGAACAATATAGTAAAGTTTCCGTATCAAGTAAAGATTGATATAGGTTGTTCACGGTTATTTAAGCCCTTTTTAAATCAACCTTCGAGAAATATAATTGCCCAAGATTGCTTATATTTTAAGGAGCGCATTGACTGAAATGCTGTCAGTAAGTTGGTAACGACGGAGGGAAAGTAGTAACATGTATTGACGATTAATTAGAAATTTACGTTTCTGAATACTGAAATAATACCAAAAAAATATTGTTTTTAAAATTAATATATGTGTAGGGATGAGCAAATTAGCATAGCATTTACTTTGCTAATAATTGTTCAGTTTCAATTGACCGACACGTGAATAAAGTGATCAGTCCCATGGCAACGTTATTTTCATATATGACGGTAGAATGCACAGTATATATACAAGTGGATCTAAGGCAGGGCTTTGAAAAGTGCTCAGTTTACCGCGAACAGCGTATAAGTGCCCTTAATAGTTCAGAAAGTGAATATGATATTACAGTGAACGCTTGCAAGCTGACGTAATGTTTGTTAGCAGCGAAATTGTTCTTTTCGCGGATCGCGTGCTCCGCCGTGTAATCCCCCGTCTAAGCTTCCCTATCCCCGCGGCCAGGCGTCGCTGCGAATGAGCGCTGCATCTCAATAGGAATGGCGGTGGCCGGAGAAGGGGTCAGCGGGCAGCCGACTGCTAGGGTTGGAGCATGGCCGAGGGGGTGGCACGTGGAAGGGGTTGAGAAGGGGGAGAGGGAGAGAGAGGGTTAAGCTAATTTCCTGCCCGCCGTCAAGAGATTTTGATCTGCTCGCTGCGATGTCCAGCCGGGGCTAATGCCCATCGCCATGGCTACTGCTATTGTGACAGCAGAGGATATTACTGCATGAGGGGAGGGTTATGACGGTTAGGGCGAAGGGGGGTGGACCCGCCAGCAAGCGTCACGGTTACTGGGGGGAGGGGGTGGACAGTCGCGCACACGTTGGGAATATTAACTGCGATAGCAAAAAAAATGCCCCTTTTTTTTTCATACCCGTGTGGCACTTCGGCGCCATTAACCTACGTGATCGCCTCGGCCCCCCCCCCCCACCAGGCGCAAGATGTCCCTGGACAAGGGGGCTGACTGGAGTTTAAAGGGGACTGGGGTGTTCTCCCGACTGACGCACGCGCGTCCCTCGAATTTCGCGATTTCCGACTCGTGCGCGATATTTATCGACCCGTGAGCGCCCGCTCCCGGCAATCTTGGCGCTGCGATCGGCGGCGGCAGGAAATTGAAACTCATTATGCAGATCCTGGCGTGCTCGTGTGACGGGCGCACGAGACTTGGGCTTAACGCGCCGTAAGTGATGACGTAACCGTCCGGATCGTCATTTACCGTAAAGGCGTTTGTTTCGTTGCCCGCCGCGAATGCTCTTCTTTCCCGCAGGGTAGTCGGCGACACTATTTTTCTGCTGGTATTCGATCGTATAGTCTATTCACGGTTTCTTTAATCTTGTTCAATAAAGCCTTTGAAAAATAACACCATGTATGACGTATATGGTTCTTATCTATAAGTATGTTATGTATCACATGCAAGTCATAGGCACTTGTGTTAAAATAAAACAATAGAAAAGTAACTTATTTATTGTTGAGATTACATTTTTTTACCTCTTAAATAATATTTTATTTATAATTTATACGAATAATAACAGTTATAAAATAGGTGTGTTGGTAATGTTTAGTAAGAAATAGTTATTAACGTAAAATATCATTACACTCTGTACACACGAGTGCTGTGCGTTGTAAATTTTGTGTAATTTCATAGACTTGATTAAGCTTTGTTTGCATGAGGCGGAGGAATATCCTGGAACTAGAACCTTAGAAGGTTTTTAGAAAAGTTGGAAGTTACCGTGAATGGACTATTGGAACTGAGTTCGGAGAAGTACCAACCGCCGACACATCATGTTCGTTAACAAAGTTCGTGCCCTGTTTCATACAAATGGTGTTAGTAAGCCCCGGGCCTTTATTGTTATTTTCAGTTTTTTATGAGCAGGTTAACACCGCAAGGTCAATGACTACACATAACCTTTTCTGCAGAGCCGAAAGAAGTTACATGTTGAGGAGTTGTACTGCAATTTTCCTCGGAATGGATGGAAAACCGCTCAAGAAAATCGAGTTATTGTGCATTCGTCAGGCATCGAGCACATGATCTCTGGAATGCGAGTCAGTAACATTGTCGCATCACGAAAACTTGCGTAACACCGTCTACATTAAAGGCCCGCTATCGAAGTAGCTTTTTGGGGTTGGCTGTGATTAAAATCCTGCGTTTGCAGCATAGCGGCACTCTTTGGTTTTTTAACTACTGTTTTCACTATCAACAACGTAACGATATGGTCTACTATAGCAATCAGTTACATCTACTACCAACACAAGTTTCGTATTGCCGTAACTCATGCTGAAGATAAATATTTTCTGAAAAAGCATTACACATGAGCAAAATCTGGCATAGCAAACATAATTTCTCAATGTACGTAATAGTTTTAAGGACGCCAGAGTTTTTTACTCTTAGTGTACATGACTTTTCTTTCTCTGCATGGCAAATTATAGCACATTCCATCCATTTGTTAATATTGCCTGTATGACATATAACTATAGTTTACTTAATTGTCGTATCTTATATACCTTTCTTTGTTCCGTGACATTTATTTGGAACCGACCAACTTTACAATATATTGAAATTTCACGTGTAAATGGTTTCAGGCCTACTGGT
Organism: Clitarchus hookeri; assembly: GCA_002778355.1. Classification (NCBI taxonomy): domain Eukaryota; kingdom Metazoa; phylum Arthropoda; class Insecta; order Phasmatodea; family Phasmatidae; genus Clitarchus; species Clitarchus hookeri. The sequence goes on along the minus strand of NQII01003237.1, from coordinate 63,055 downwards.
GATGTGAACCCATAGCCCCAAGCATTATGCGTTAGTGACCCAATCAACTATGTTGCGGTTGTCGTGGAAGTATCGGAAATAACGCTGGTAATTTAAAATGGATTAAGCAGCAATGAATCATCACGCGGCAGCTACGTTCTGGATGTCACTTAAAAACATTCCATTTTTTAATAATTCTAAGTAGCTGGTTAGGCATACACTACATACAGCACTGAAAATTGCTCTCGAAATTACATAAAACCGATTAAGGTGGCTTCAATTGAACTCAGTGTTATGGCTAATTGTGAACCTCATTGACTTAGTAGGTCTCACTAATTGAAACACGTTTCTAGCGATGTGGTAGGTTGAGCTCAACGTCTCATAAACAGCAAGGTCATAACGAGACGGAGCAAGTTGCAGAGAGAGGCAGGAACAGTGAAGTATACGGCCGTTGTCATGCAGTAAGGAATCATCCCAGCATTCTCCTGGAGAGATTTAGGGAAACCATGGGAAATCGAAATCAGGATAGCCAGACAGGGATTCGAACACAGGTCCTTCCGACTGCTTGTCTGGAGGTTTATACTGCGCCAATTCGCTCGTTCCATAGCGATTTAAAATGGTTGATACTTGTGAACTGCGATTACTTCACACACTGAAACTAGTACAACGGTAATTAAGTTATGAAGGACAGAATGTGCACAATATTTGATTTACATTAGCTTCTAAACTTTGCAAAGCATATCACTATATCATTATGTCCTGTAAATTTCTGTAATAGATAGTGCCAAAATAAATTTTACACTTCTTATGTTTTTAAAACCAAATTTCTGCTAGTAAGTTTACGATTTAATAAATATATGGAATAAGAATGTTTGTCAATATAACATAGTTACCATTTTTAAATGGTGTGTTTTGGAGAGGGTTAAATTTGCAGAATATGCATTTATTTCGGAATAAGGGAACATTTTTACATAATGAAATAATTGAATGTCCTTTGTCACGGAGTTGGTTTGCTAATATTTAAGGTAACCTCCCTGTTAACATAGCGAATTTGAGATATGTCAATGGCGATTAACATGCAATCACTAATGTACTATAAGTTTTAAGCAAACGTTCAATCACACATTTTTTCAAATTTTTTAAATTTAAATTATGTATTTATTTATTTATTAGATAATGATAATACATGGTGTGTATATCAGTGCTAGACGAGGCCTGTTGAGTGCTTTGACGACGCCACACACATTTAAAACACAATTTTATAATACTTCAACATTCCTAAATATTCCTTTCTCAAAACGACGTATCTCCAAATTCAGGCATCAGATACATACAAAATTATTCAAGGGCCCAGCATTGGAATTTTTCTTATCACCTTCCACTAATAAAGTTATAGCGTCACCGTTCAAAGTCCCATAGGTGTACGCAGAACGACAAGAACATTGCACGCAAGTTTAAAGCCTTTATCTTAGTAGCGATGGCGCATATTATGCGCCTTAACAGCGTAATTATTACAGCTGCCATGCTTCTTAGCCTGAAATGAGGATAACAACTCCAGGCATGCGTGCCCATGACAAATTACATGAGCGATGAATACACGTGTTTTAGATCAAACGAATACCGGCAAAAATACCTTCAAGCAAACGACTTTCCTGTAAGATAATTTTAAGTGAAACCATTTTAGGCCTACTGCCTTTCAGTTAACTGCATATTGCATGAGTAAAGATAATTTCCACGAAAGAAAAATATAAATAGCATAGTTGCAAATAAAGTTATATTCAATTTGGTAAAAAATTAATGTTGTCATCTATATGTAAAGTTTAAAACCGCATACAACTTTTGCAATTGCCTTTGATGCAAAATAAGTTATATCCTTCCAGTAACAAATCAAAACGTAATGTTGTTTGGCGCAGATTGACTTTTAACCAAAAATTTGTTTGCTACAAAAAAATGGTCATATCCTGTATTGCTTTGTTTATGTTCCACAGATATTTCTTTAGATGTTTACACATTGTCTAACTCCTACAATCTGTATGGTTAGTTTGTAGGTTAATGTGAGCTACTTATTTGTTGTGTATAATCTGTGGTATTTTATTGTAAACAATATTCTTTCACTGTTTCAGTGATTTGAAAGTGCAGTAAGTTTGTGAACATTTATTTCATTTAATTCATAACGCTTCCAGCAAACACAAAATATGATATTAACTGCTCCTTTAATGTCGTTGTCTACTACATTCTGTAATTGTTTTCCATGCAGAACAGTTTTTATTCTAATTCATTTGAAAATAAGTTATACCCTATGTTATTGTTCTATTCAAAACCAATTACATCCAAACATTTTCTGCAAAGGAAATTATAACCTAAATGTTTTTATCAATACCTAGAATGGTAATCCCAATTCCAGACTCCAACCCTCCTTGCACACTATACGATTTCGCCCGCACGATTAAAACTCGTGCGGGTTTTTATCGTGTGTCTGTTGCTTTCACACTGCGACGATTTTTAACCGTACAAAAGGGAAAAATAGAAACTCCATATTCACCAATAGAGTTCTTACCAGTTCTGTGGAAAGTGTAGGTTTGTAACTATGAATCACAAACAAATCATAGCTGCATTAATAATACATCGACGTCGAAAATGGAAAAGGCACGATCGGGTCCACTGGGAGACGTGAGGAAGTGGGACTGTTCTGTACTATGTTTCAGGACCCTAGAAAGGATGAGCAAAAAATTTTTAATTATTTCCGCATGTCAATGGGTTCATTTGATGAGCTGCACGAAAAATTGAAAAATGTCGTTCAACGACAAAACACTCAATTCAGAAATTGTATACAACCAATTGAAATGCTGGCTATGAATTTAAGGCAAGTTTATAGAAAACAAATTGATTTTAATGTAATTGTTATTTTTGAAATGGATTTCGAAGAATATGTACGTAAAAGTACTACATAAAACAAATTATCATAACGAGGTAAAGTAATAAAACACATCTATCAATCAGCACTTGTACTTTATTGAGCTAAGATTACTAATTCAGCTATGAGTATATTAAAAAGAATATTTGGAATATATGAAAAGTAAAGGCTTTCTTATACATCAAACTCACAAATGCCTAGTTCGATTCAGCAATAATTGTCGCAAAATCTAAATCAGAATACGTAGACTCGCAAGTAGGTGTAGTAGATCTCTCACCTGAAGGTGGAGGAGGACTTGGACCAGTTTCACTCAATGACTAGTCGCTGTAGCAAAATCCCTGGACAAAATGCGATGTTGACTGCTGAGTGTCTTTTTTTGGTTGTGCCTTTTTATTCCGTGCTATTGATGTTTTGTGCGCTGTCTTTGATTGATTTGGGGGTCCAAATGTATTGTAATTAGATAAGGAATGTGGTTGGTCAAAGTTACTTGTTATCTGTGTTGGAAAGCTGGTACTTGCATATTGTTGAGGGGAAAATTGAGGTGGTTGATGAGCGGGTAAATATGCTTGTTGTTGAGTGACTGGTGGCGGCTGATAAGACGGTAGCTAATACGAGGGCATGGGAGAAGAGAAGTTGGGTTGTGGTGTAGAAATCGTTTCCTTCATCTTGTTTATGTTATCAATAACCTTCAGTAATCCCATTTGGAACTGAAGAAAGTCTCTGTCTGTAAAATTTGTGAGGCGGGGCATTAGACTTTGCATAAAAGCCATCTTACTGCAGGGTGTTTTTGGTTCTAATGCTTTCAGTAGTTTCAATTCCACTTCATCTGGCTCCTTGTGTTTTCTGGTCGTCTTTTGATTCTGATTTGAAGGCTGGTTCTGAATAACAGAAGCATCTTCAGAGAATAATGCTGCAGGTTCCTCTTCTTGCTCTGCCTCTTCTCCATCTGGTTCAACGGGATCCAAGCTATCCACCGTATTTGTTTCATTATATATTTTATTTAAGAACTGTAGTTGATCTCAGTACACGTATTTTGTGCGTTTTTTTTTTACCTGTGATCTTTTTTTTGGCAGCTTTGGCTTCTTTCTTAGCTTTTGCAAAGCAATCTCGGAGGTTAGTCCATCTTCGGATTACTTCTTTACCTGTTAATTACAAAAGTGTTCGTTTGTTATTTTGAATTTCTTTTAAAATAAAATGCATTGATATTTACATTAACAGTGTGATAAATGTATAAAAAATAAAGTTTTAGATATATATTTTTCTAATATCAAACTGTGTGTTTTATTTTTTAGATATTTGGTGAGCGGTTGCACGTTTACTGACTTACACTATAACTACCGGATTGGAATTTCAACTACAAGAAAAATTGTTGAGAGAGTATGTACAGCAGTTTGGTCTACAATGCGGGAAGAGTGTTTTCCAACACCAACTTGTGAAAGGCGGGAATCAATAGCTGCAGATTTTGAAAGTGCTGCTAATTTCCCACACTGCCTCGGCGCTGTCGACGGTAAGCACAAATAGCTGACTTCTCCATTTAACTCAGAATCGATGTATTTTAATTACAAGGATTATTTCTCTATTAGGCTAATGGCTGTGGCTGACTCCAAGTACAGATTTGTCTACGTTTATGTAGGAAGCTAGGGTAAAGAGTGTAATTCATCAATTTTTAAGAGGTCCAATTTGTGAAAGTCAATTGAAAATAATGCTCAACAATTACCTCAAGAAAGACTTCTTCCTGGAACAGAGAATCCTAAAATACCGTACTTCTTTGTCGGAGAAACACTTAGTGAGACCCTATGGAGGGAAACACCTCATAGTTGAGAAAAGAGTGTTTAACTTTAGATTGTGCAGAGCACGAAGATATGTGGAATGCGCTTTTGGCATTCTTAGTAATAAATGGTGTGTTTCATCCTTCTATCAATGTTCAGCCACAATTTTCCATGCTCATTGTCAACGCATGCATCGTATTACACAACTTTGTATGTGGCAGAGACGGATATCTTGTTGAAGACACAGCAACGATCACAGGCCTAGAAGATTTGGCAGGTGAAAATACTACAAGAGGAGGCTTGGCAGCAAACAATATCAGAAGTGACCTTTGCAGCATTTCTTGTCAGACGTTTGAAGTGTTCCGTGGAAATTGTCAAAAATCTAGTGCAGCAAAAGTGAAAAGTGAAATCATGTGAAGAAGCTCTTGTATGAGTGTAAAATCAATGTTCAGTAAGTAAAAATACATTTACTTATTTTCTATTGCCAGAGTTTTGGTTATCTTTGAACATAAGTTACAAGGTAAAATAACACTTTTTAAAATGTAGACCTAAGTTTGAATTTTTTTTAATATGATGTATTTTAAACAAAAAACCAACATGGAAATTGTATATATTATTACATTGAGTTCAAGTACAGTATAACCTTTCAAGTTAAAATATGTTTAAAAAATTTTAAATTGTTTAAAAACGGTACTTATTAAATTTATTTTTATCTTCATCTCCACGGCTTTCAAAATCTGGCTTCAATGCCAAACACACTTCCCCCCAGGCTTTTCTTGTAGCAATTCTGTCCTTATAAATGTCCAACGTTTGTCCCATTACGCTCATTTTGATTCGGCAAGCTAAATTAAAACTTCAGTATAGATCACTTCTATAATTTAAACGAGAATATAAAAAAACAACTCAAAACGGGGTTCAAGTTCAAGCAACGCACTGCTCTCGGAGACGGCTCCCGCACGACTAAAACCCGTGTAGTGTGCAAGCGTGCATTTGGTCACGTGCGTATTCCACTGAGCAGGAGAGACTATTTTTGCCCGTACGAGAGCCGTTCATCTCCAGTGGCACCGGACGGCCGCAACACAGGTAAAAATCGTTCCCGTGTTGTAACCGTATTGTGTCAAAGGTCTCATAATCGTCAATGGTCGACTATAAATATTCGCCCGTGCGATTTATTTCGACACGGGCGAAATCGTGTAATGTGCAAGAAGCGTAATATTATGTAAACAAGTATGCGTAATGGTGCATATTAAGACAAAAATTATAAAAAAATACTCTGTGAGCATACTATTGTACTGGTGGTTTTTGCCCACTACCCACATTTTTATATTACGGATATAACCTGGTTTGTAATTTTTGCTCGTCATATACGCGTTTAAGTAAAAAAACGATTATCGTAGGAAGGATTTTCGGTAAGCACAATAGTAGGTGAAAATACTGTAGTTCTACCTGCTGTCGTAAAAAGACTTCTGGGGAACTGCTCGACGGTTAAGTGATTTTTAGGTAAAATGACAGATAAATGTTCTTGTCAGGAGAAAAATATTTTAAGTCAACAGCCGTTTGACCTTATTACCTATGGTAAAGGTGATTTTAAAATAACAACGACCATTTAAAAATGCAAGTTTGACTGGCTGTAATTTCTCCAACAGTGCCCAAATTTTAATCTCTGTGAAATAGGAAAATTAAAAGTGTATTAGAAAAAATGAACGGAGGTAATTTGTGATTGGTCGTGTACATTTCATTTTAGAGACTTGCCAATAATTTCGGTTTCCTTCACATTCTAAATATAATTTTGCCAAAATTAAATAAGGTTTGTCAGTTAATATTGAAGCTGTTTGTATCAAAATTTTAATTCTGAGTCTGAGGTAACTGTAGTATGTTATTTCAAATGACTTGTACTCAAAGGGAATGTGATATAAAATACCTTTTCGGGATAAAACGTACTACACCGATAGAAAAAAAATTGGCCGGTGTCAAAATATACAGCTACTATAATTTCAGTTATAAAGTTGGTTTCACTCTTTAAGTAAATAATGAATCTTTCATATTTTCCCCTGTGATTTCGCAGAATTGTCTTTACTCTTACTAGCTGACGGGTGACATCACATTCCCATTTTACCGATCATGCTTGGTTCCATAACTGCAGACAACCCTTAGAAATGTACTCTCAAGCTAACATGTGTATGGTCGAACTACGAGTTAAATACATAAAACACAAAACTGTTGTATATATTTTGAAACAATAAGGTTCTCGTGATGTGGATAGCTCATTATTGACGGAAATGTGTACAATACTCAATTTTATTTTAGTTTATACAAGAATGGGGCTGCTGACATCTAAACTGTAATACCACAAACAGTTTTTTCTAGTCCGCTGTTCGTTGTTAGAGGTAACTTTCTACAAAATTATCTTATTCGCGGAAGTATTTTTGACAGTTCTTACATATGCCAGAAAGGACACGTAAAATTCAAATTCCATGTCAAGTAGATAGTAATTTAATTGTTTACGATGAAGTCCAACCCCAAATGTAAGATGTTACCAAACTTCGTTTTTGTAGCCTGCATTATCATTGCTAATGTTAATGAGAAATTATTAATGTAATGATTTTGCTTACAGAAAGGTAATTCATGAATTACACAATTGTACACGCACGTTATAGCAGGTTATGTTCAGTGTTGGAAGTAACGAGGACCTATAAGCAAATAAATAAAGAATATGTTACTGAATTCTGATTAAAATGCTGTAAATAAATGTTAGTAAGAAAAGGTAACAAGTATATAGATAGTAATATTGTACCCTCGTGACAATATTGTTCACGTTACAAGCCAGAAGTTGCAGTTTCTTATTGGGATTTTTGTTGTATGCTCATACAGCTTAAGGTCTCATACGTACCAACGTTTTATAACATAACAGTTCAGTTACAGAAGAAATGCTACGCTCTATTTCCTTATGCGTGGGAACTTAAATTTACATCGAGACACTAATTTTTTTCTCTCTCTCTCTCCGGCAAAGAAGAATTGAGCACTCCTAGCTGTTTCTGTCGGCGTGATCGATTAGTGTCTTGTGTCGAGCTGACGTCGTGGATGCAAATGACTGTTTGGAAAAAATTAATCAAGTTATATTATTAATGCAAATGAAATAAACTACACGAAGCACGAAATGAGTTTTAGATCCCTTGAATAAATATTCGCAGGCATTTCTTCTGTGGCCGTAATCTCCCGCCAGGCTCTGTTCTGTTGATGGATGAGAACGAAGCATATCGATCTGCAAGCCAGCTCGCCTATTCAGCCGAACTCTTTTCAAAGTTCACAGAAGATTAATTTCGTTAGGCGTAAGCCTGCGCTGCAAAAAAGAAAAAAATTGTGTTTAGTTGAAACTTTACAGGTAGTAAAATATTATATTTAGAATTAAGATTTAAAACATTTTTTATTTCAATTGGTTTACTTTTCTGAGATTCGCTGCAAGAAAGTAATTGTAAAATAATTTACTTTATACCTAAGTTGCTGAAGCCAATTTCAAACCCAAATTTCCGGGTTCGTACGCGGGCCTCCAAATGAGCAGGGAAATTAAAAAGTAAACAGTTAATCAGAAAAATCTAATTTCATTAGCAAATCTATCTAAGCTGTGAACTGTCATGTTCAGCATGTTAAACTTTCTTATAATAATAAAGTGCAATATCTACATTAATATGAAGACAATTGAAGCAAAACTATGGTGAATAAATTGTATCAAGATCATATAACAAGTTGTGAAGAAAGTTTTTCAGATCTATTAGAACTTGTCAAATATAAAGTAACGTTATTTTCAACATTGAATACAATATGTAAGTACAGTTCCACAAATGCTAAATAAGTATAATTACGAAATCTCATTTCGACTTAAGACCCGAAACTCTTCGCTTTTTGCTGAAACTAAAGACAGCTTTACTTTTTCTCATGAAACCAACTCGTGAATTCGGAGATTACCTCCGAAATTATACGGTTGATATAAATTTAACTACAGTCGCAAGAAAAATTCTCATCAACAGAGAGGATATTATAAACGGAAGAAGTTATATGGCAAAGTACTAACTTGCAAGTAATCGCCTATAACACGTATAACAGGATCATTCCTCTTAATAAATTTCGAATAAAAACCATGGAATACTGGAAATCAGAATGGCCGGGCACGGAATCAAATTCGAGTCTTCCCGGTTGCAAGTCTAGTGTATTACATTTGTGGATGATTGCTCTGTGTATTTGAGTGATGTACATTTTTAAATTACAATGGACAACGTTTACAGGACATGAATAAAGCAGCTAAAAGTTTCATCTAGGTAGTAGCGGCCAACACAAACATTTCAGTAAAAATTAACTCGTTCTAAAAATAGTATTGTAATAAAAGCTAAAATTGAATTAAACAGAGTATATGTAAAGTTTAAGCTGTTGCCAGTCACAGTGAATGTAAATTTTAATAAAAGATAAATCTTTTCTGTTATAAAGTCACGTTATCAAAGTTCGTTTCATAAATATAATGATTATTTTGAAGTAGTAATTGGTTCTGTCATATTCTATGCCACAATTCCTGGGTGTGATAACCGGTTCACATATTACTGACATAGTAATATAATTTATAACTAAATATGCTAGTAAATGCAACTTTTTAATGAGGAAAAGTAATTTTAACGGACAAATATAAAAAAAAGACAAATATAGGGTGAAATTAAGGTTGGTTAATGGAAATTTATCAGAGGTACACTTCAGAATATGAGTCTAGTGTGATTAAATTTTTTCCTCAAGAAGATTTGCAGATAATTAAACAAAAGAGTGTTTCGTGTGTAAACAATCGTTCATTAGATTCGTAAATTGCGAGCTAGGGTGAGGGATGTTTTCGACAAAAGGTAAGAGACTTAACGATTTCTCTTTCACTTTGCGACTGGAGTTAATGTCTTACGGAATGAGTCCTCTTGTGTCATCAGGCTGCTGCTAGGGATACGTATCTTCGATCTCGTACCAGTGGTCTAGAATCTCCGTCCACAATCCACGCTCAGTACTTTCGCGTGCTCCATGTTATCACGCCTCAGTGACAACAAATCATCCCGCTGGCAGGGAGACGACGATCTAAGAGTTGAAATCATTTGCTATAAGCGAGAAGTGACAAATACAATTCGACACTGTGCAATGGCTACTGTGGTTCCCGCTTGCGGTGTCGGACGTTTACAGAAGCTATTTACCAAACAAGCGTAACTATATTTCCTACTTCAGCAGCCACCTTCGCCATTGCGTAACATATTGGACGTGGTACGCGCACCTCCTCCTCGTTTAGTTTGCAAGCGAGATACTGTCGTCTTGGGAAGATGTGTGGGAATAAACAGTAGACGGCTATGAGGTAGTCGGTAACAACATCGGTCTTTTAATAAAGTGGTGCTGCAGAGGCAAGGAATGAAAGTGTATAACCAATGTCAACAAAATATTTAATTATTTGGTTTCTGTAGTTTGCTAGTAGAGTTTTTCTATTTCTTCCTGTGGTATGTCTGTGTTTTGGCAAATGTGTTTCGAATTTTGATTATTATATACACGTGAGCTTGGTTAAGTTTCGCAACTTTTAAGTGTAGTTTCCTTGTTATTATTAACTTATAAATTAATTCGGTACTAAATTTTATACCGTCGCATTTTTTTTCGTTATGTAGAATGCATACGTGGACTGGCAAGGACGGCATGCATTAACTGTATGGCCTACAAAATATGTTCACTAAGACTGCATGGCTAGCGTATAAGCTAACACGTATTTTCGTTTACCTCTATTTACGCCGATTTCACTATCATCTGCACCTCTCTGCCCTGCATAATTTTTACGTGTCTGCTCCTTCATGCTCCTGCAAAGGTAGTCCTACACGTCTGATTGTTTCGTCATATTCTTCGTCCTTGAAGAAACAGCGAACCACTTCCATTATTTTTGACAAGCGCATGCATTTCTGGACGTCCTGTCTCCAGGCTCTAGATCTACGAATTCAGAGGATGGTAGAATTATGCTTAATTAACACATGTGCTAATGGTTGTCGCTAAATAAAAACCCAGTTTAATTTTTTATTTCATTTAATTTGCGGTTTTCCAATTTGTAAGTCACCAAATTGGTAAATCTCCGTAACTCGTCAGTCGTATAGAAGCAGGAAGCTCCAATATTTTACAATGAAAGATTGTGACTGTTATAAGGCATCTGTCGTGCCTTTTCTAAGCCTGGTAAATTTCACGTTAAGGTAATGTTCCTCTTTTGTCGCAGGAACTCTCTGATACTCTTCGGGTTATGTGAAGAAGGCTCGCTTTGTCCGTAGGCGCCTTTGACGGGGTTTATTCTCGTTCCAAGTTTCAAGTTTCCCAATTTATTTCTTTTCAATATAACACTGGCGGAACAAGCGTTTTCCTGATCCAAATTCTGGGCGTTATACGCAGTTATAGGTTAGTTTGCTAAACAAGCTTGTTGGTAATAATATTCTTTCATGATTTGTTTAAGTTTTGTCGTGTTTCAGTTACACTGATAGCTAGAATAATTGTTTCTTACAGTCTCCTATACGGCGGTATTATAATTATCATTAAGTGTATATTTCCCTTTTAAAAAAATTACGAAAGAGTTTGTCACATTGAGCGCAGCCATGTATTCCCATAACCAAAATATTGGTTATTTAAATATTTACCTATTGGTATACATATATCTTCCGTTGCAAAGTATGCAGGCATAACGATTTGGCCGAGCCTGGCAGAAGGGGCTGAGGTCAGGCGCCGGAGCCAGCCGGCTGCCATGTTGTAACGTCACCCAACTACCATATTGGATCTGAATGACCTTGACGTTTAACATTGACAACGTTGATCTTAACAACAAAAATTTCCAAAAATCCTTAAAAAATTCTATCTAAAATATTTCAACAAATTCCCAAAAAAGCTTAACACTTGACTCAAGCCACAAGCACCAACACCCAAGACCAAAGATCAAAGACTCAAGTCCCAAGACCCAAGACTCAATACTCAAGACACTTGACTCAAGCCTTAAGACTCAAAACCCTTTACTCAAGACTCTTAACTTAAGACTCTTGACTCTTGACTCAAGAACCAAGACACCACGCTCTTAAACCTTGCTTCAAGAATCAAGAACCAAGATCCTAGACCAAAGACGTAAGACTCATGATCCAAGACTCAAAACCCTATTCCAAAAACCCAAGACTCAAGACTCAAGCAGAAGGGACTGTATAATAAAGTAAATACACCTTACTAACATATATATATATATATACCTAAATAACATATATATATATATATATGTTATTTATTTACTTACGGTATACATTCTATCTTTCTAAATATTTGGATCATTCCATCAATTCATTTCATTTTTCAGATGGTTGCAGATCATGGATAGTAGCTAAAATTTTCATCTGAAATAACCTCGAATATTAATTTCATCGATGATTGAATACATCTCACCAATGCGTGTGAGATCCTCGCGTTTTTGCAGTCTAATAAAATATATGAGTGTATCAACAAGTTCCTTCGGGTCTTCGGGAAATATGTATCAACGATTATTAACGCCTTCTGCCTTCTTCTCGCCACTTGTCGAATGAAACTCGTTGGTGAAATGTGTGAGAGCATCGAGAGAATCATGATCCTTCCCATCAGATAATTCATAAACACTGTCTTAGTGGTCATTATCGGCAATGCTGTTTTCATGATCGTCTTTGCATCCTGTTTCATCGTCAATTATGAGTTTACTTTCCTTTGCAGGGCTCACGCAGTCATCATCAGTATTGAGAGTTGACAACTGTTTATTCTGAAGTTAGTCGATTTCATGTGAGTGCCTTGCAAGTGTGCACACATACAGACTATCAAACCTTTATGGTCACTCATTCCGTTATTAGCATTATCTGTCCGTCATAATCGTCTGTGGAATCAATACTCATTAGTTCAGTAGGAGGTTGTAATGACGCAATATTCTGAATTTTTCGGGACTCGAGTGTAAAATTCTTTCGTGTTTGTGAAGCTTTGGGACAGCTTCGTAATATTTTTATCGTGTTTCAGTTTAAAGCCGTGGTGGCCAGTTTCCCGTCTTAGTTTATCAGGCGGACGTGTGCATTTGTAGGTTAAGGGGCGGACGTCTGCGTTTACGTTTTACCAGTAGTCCGGTAACAGTTTTTGTTTCGAACTTGGGAGTTGTGTGAAAGCGTCAGCATTAAGTAGATTAGTTTGTTTCTGTGGATCAGGCGACATCAACAGTTTTAGTTCCTTCGGCGCAGTTTTAATATGTCAACAAGTTTTTGTGGACGGCGAAGTTTGTTAATGTTGACGGCGCAGGAGTAGTTCGTACGGAGCAGTCAGTTATGATAACGTTGTGTTGAGCGCGGGCCACGTGCAGTTTTAGATGACGCTGCTGGCAGATGCAGGATGCGGGGCGCTTATCGCAGGAGTAGTTCTTACGGAGCAGTTAGATAACGAGGGAGAGCGTACCTGGCCAGGCCATTATCACAGGAGAGGGGGGATAGGCAGTAGGATATAGGCGTCTAGCTGTCGCCCTTACAAGGTCTTATTTGTTGAGAGTCTTCTTAGGAGGGGCAGTCTGCGGCGAGGGCCGTTAGAAGCGGTCGTCTTCTTTAGTCGTCAGAGAGAGTTGTCGTAGTACAATGATAGCGTAGATCGCATCAGGTGTGACGTGAACCCCCACATCGGCCACTAGACTGTATTATTTCATTTCTCAGCCGGTGTGGGAGGTAGCAGCAGATATTCTTTATTCGGGCTAATATTCATGAGACGTTAATAAACGGAAACCACTGTGGCGCTGTTTTTTGTACTTTTATATTTATCTGTAAGGTTCGTACTCTGCAATTTGGACTTCTTCTGTGAACTGTGGTGCTCAGTGTTAAATAAATAGTTAAATAAACAAAGTACGTAACAAACTAATTTGGAACTTCTTCATTCTTAATTAATTATGTTCAATTCTATGCGTCTCGTGTTTCTACACTGAGCAACCCTAGGCAAGTAAACAGTCGGCAGTAAGTTACAAGATGGCGCCTAACCTTTGAGGCTGCATTATTATTAATATATTTTAACGAGGACGTAACATTACAACATGGCGCCCAACTGTGCGGCATTATAATAAATGTAGTGTGAAAGTCCCACCAACGCTAACCATTACAAGGTATTGACGAAATCACTTGCTGGCTCTCAAAAGACGAATCTTTGCAGCTCTTGATGTAGTTCTTTAATATATCACAATCCATAAACTGTATGTGCCCATAGTCATTATGCTTCATCGCGCGAAAAGGACTCTTCATACAGTCGGTTCTCTTATGTCAACAACCATGGCAGCTTTTGCTGAAGATCTTTCCACAGTAGCAACACTGTTTTCCATGAAATTTTCCAGCAGCGCGAGAAGGTACATCCAGAGAAGTAAGCTCTGCAGTAGACTTCGTACAATCATTAATCGCATCAACTTCATGAAAAAAAAACCTAAGTTCTTTTCACGGTGGCAGCATGTGTATCTACTTGGCCTAGCTATTGATTTAAGTATATCTATACTGAACTAGCAAACCCGGCGAACTCCGTTTCGCCACCAGATGGCTTCGTTTTATGCAACATTTTGTTTGGTGATTAAAACATGAAGAAACATTTTTTTTATATTTGAAAAGGAAAAATTTTATTTCATTTCACAACAGTAATGAATTGAACTTCTCTAAGTAAATGAAAGTGTATCCAAAGTAAATACGTTTCATTGAAGTGCTCTTTGGTAAACCACATTTTTTGTTTTTTGGTCTGACGTTAACACNTTGCTATAAACCTCACGGAGCCCGAGACCTTTCCAACGAATGCAAAACCGTGGAAATCGGTTCGTGCGTTCTGGAGGTATAGCGTCAGGAAGGAAAACCCGACTTATTTTTATATAGTAGATAACACTTTTCATAAGTGAGATTTAAGCATTTTTTATTTCTCCATTCAACCAGAAATTGTCTATAGTTCCTTGATCACTTTACCATTCAGTTATACTATCTTCTATAGTTTCTTTTAGACAAGTTCTTCGTTCGGCTTGAAATCATGGTCACACTTAAAGCAGACATATAGGAAATGCCCGTGATTATTCTGTACTCGATCTCAACAAAAGTTTTCATCAGTACCTGTTAGACCCTTCTTGAAGGAAATGAACCGCTTTCAGTAACCTTGGATTCAATTTGAATTTACTCGTATCCTAATGGGATCTAATTGTAGGAGTAGGCGATTTAGATAGTTTTAAATCATGTTCTCTCAGAGTTTAAATTTCAATTGGTTTTAAAATATGTTGATGATATAATTATTTATATCTTGAGACGCACCTCTTCCACTTACGTCAGGTCTTTTTGAAAATGACGGTAAACCCATAGAAGGTTACGTTAAGTTCACTTAAGGTAAAATTTCTATGTTATGTGTTATGTGAGGGCCAATTGATGATCGATCCCGACCATGTTGCGCCTGTATTTCACTTTCCCCGTCCGCAACTTTAAAGGGAGTGCAAACATTCTTGGGAATTGTAGGATACTATTCACGCATAATTGAGCATTTTTCGGGAATTACAGTGCCCCTGAATGGCTTAGAAAAGAAGGAAATATAATTTACCTGGGGTCCTGAGCAAGGAAATGCGTTTTTGGTGTTAACGCAGAAGCTGTCTTCTCCCCCCGTTTTGCATCTCCCGGATTTCGTGCGCCGCTTCGTGGTACAAGTTGAGGCTTCATCCTTAGCTTCAGGGTCAGTGTTGAGTCAGGGGACAGAGTGGGGCTTAGCTGCGGTGGCCTTCGCCAGCCGCAGTTTATCGGAAGCCGAGCGGAAATTGGGTATTCACGAGGATACGTTAGTTTGCATATTTGGGTTGGAAAAATTTCGCCTCATACGTCGAACATGATGAATGTAATTTACATACCGATAAGCAGGCGTTGAGTAAGGTCCTTGAACATCCGCACTAGTTAGGAAAGTTGGGGTGTTGGATTCTGTGCCTTTCTCGCTTCCGCTTTATGGTATTCCACGTTCGCGGCGCCGACAACCAGGTGGCCGATATTCTCTTCCGCATGTACAATCCCGAGAATTTCGATGAAGATGAAGAAGGGAGGCAGGAAGTGATTTTGAATATCAGCCAAGGGTTCCCTGATTTTTTTGTGAAACTTGGGAATGCTCAGGCCAACGATGCGTGGTATGCGCAAGTGAAGGCTGATTTGGCCACGGGTGTGGTTATTTCCTATATTTAAAATAGTGGTGTGTTCTATTTTACTGGTAAAAATGGCCATGCTAAGAGAATTGTTGTTTCTCAGTCCTTAAGGCCGATGGTATTCAGTTATTTTTATGATGCTGTCTTTGCTGGGTATTCAGGAGTAAAAAAAACCTTTTCAGAATGTAGCCAAGATGGACCAGGCTAGAGCCCCGGTTACGTTTAAGGCAGGTGACCTGGTTCTGTGCACAAAATATGTATTGGAAGATCTGAGCAGAGATCTGGGTGGGAAATTTATACCTAAATTTTTAGGGACATTTAAAAATTCATAAATTTCTTGGTTTAAATACCGTTAGGCTTGTGCACCCAAATTCGCAAAATACTAGCTGAGTCCACTGAGATTAGAGGTGCAACGTTTTGAAGGGCCTGTTATGACAATTTGTCAATTGAAGGAGGACAGTGAGTGGGAGTCGCCGAGAGCGCAGGCTGAAGGAGCGGCGACATCGTCCTGCTACGTTGACGCCTCAAGGTCACAGCGGCGCGACGCAGCTCAGCCACCGTGGAAGCCTCATCGACCGCGGCCACAAGCTATTGCAAGAACCCCGAAACTTACTATTTCCTGAGGGCATACACAAAGACCACCTCCACCCTCGAAGACGTAGTTATGGACCAAAGCCAAAACATAAATGAGCAGAGTCAGCGCAGTAAGTTATTCGGCCCTACACAAATAATTTGACACACTATCCAAGTCAATGTATATTGTAATAAATTAAAATACACGAAATTTGCTTTCTACAAACATAATACAATGATTTTATTAAATTTACAACATAAAAAGGTAAATAAAAATGTTTAACACACTACAATATCGTAAAATATATAATTGATTGCCAAGAACACAGCAAAATTCCTAAATTAAAGAAGTAAGAAATATGTGTATAAAGTTTATTTTCCAACACTGTAAAATGACAGTATCGCCCACGCATGGAATGTTGATTTAAGGATATGTGAGACACCTCTTCAAGCCATAGAAAGTCTTGTAGAATATATCTCTTCAAGAAGAACACTGCTTAAGAAACAGGTACTGAAGTGACCAAAGTCACTACGTTTAAAAACACATTGCCAGCCCTCCCCACTAGTGTGGGCCACGACATTATTTCGTAGTTTAGTTTGCGAGCGTTCTTGAAATCGTTGAACGAATGGAAAATAAAACACATCGATATTGCAGTTTGTACATATTTATGGACAAACTGTGAAGGTCACTTATTCGTACTTGCTCATGACTGCTGGAGTCCTACATACGGTGTTTGATATGTGAACTGTGTTATGCTTAGTAAACACACTACTGCAGTTTTGGAAAGTTTTAGATATCGAGGTCGCGATAAATATAAACATGAATTATGGGCACGTACTTCATATATTCTGTATACAGCAACCTTTAAAATCCTCTTCTAGTACACGCTGCACGTATTTTCGCTAAGTGCATTGCTTCGTGACATTCAGCTGTAAAAATTAAACATTCTATTGCAACTTTTGATATTTTACTTGTTCATTAGAAAAAAAAAATTAATAACAACTGGCTGCAATATAAAATGCTGCACTTAGTTTTAGTAATATGTGGTCTTCTGAAAATATAAAAAAATCTTTTTCAGACACTACAAAGTTACCCTTTGTGTAGTTCAGTAAAGTTCTGAGAAGCCTTTCCTAAGAACAAGAAGTTACTGATAGCTATCGAGCCTACTTTCCTCTTGGCAAATACTTTTGATAAAGTTCTAAAATTTTAGATTTTTGGTAAACCTTGGCATACCGTTGACAGAAATGTCATTACAGATGGAATCAAAAACATATTCAACATTACTGACACAGTTGCTATTTCACACATGCCATACCCGGGACTCGCACCCAGAAAACCTCTGACCTTACGGAGGTAAGATTCAGAGAATCAAAATTGGAAGTAACAAGTCCAATGATTCGGTAGGAAGTATTTATTAACCTGAAATAGATACACTGCCGTCAGTTTCAAAGTAAGTGTCTGAGCTACTTAAATAACGTAAGTTTATATGAAGGACCGTTGCACTACTTGTGTTAAGAATTTGGTAGAAATCAGATCATTGATGATTTCCGAGATGTAGCATGAAACATTAGTTTTATAATTTTTTTGAAATCGTAAAAAAAGCCTTAATACGAGGATTTCTTTGTGATTTTTCTAATAAATTCCGTAAACATACTAAATTTAATTAAACGTGGCTTAATAAATTGATATATTTGAAACACTTCTAAAAATTACTTATATCTCTGACATTTTGAAAATCATTGTGTAACACTACTTAATCCGCTTAAGTTTGCATGATTTTCTGTGGTACAACTGGTGTGCGATATTTGGTGTCAATTATGTAAATGTTCCCTCAAATATGGCAAAATGTTCTATTTTCTCAGCTGCTATTATTTTTAAAAATGCTTGTTAAAGAGGATCTCTGTACGCGTAGTTGATGGGTCTAATGAACGTAAGCATACAAAACTTAGTTCAGTTTTGTTGAATTGTTTAATAGATATTACACACTAATATGACATTTTTATATTAACAACATTTTAGAAAAGGCAATTTCCTACCACATCATGTTGTTAACTAGCCCTACCACAGCCCTACTTTTGTGGAGGATTTGTTGGTAACCGATTGATTGGTCACTGAAATACTGTATAATAACTTCATTTATTTAATGAGGTGATTGTCATAAATTGGGGATGAAAAGGTTAGATACTGCCAGCAGATACAGTATATTTGAATTGTTTGAGAGATATGAAATATTAAGCAAACATATCTTCATGTCTGTTATTTTAAAAATTGTGACTACCTCCCCCCCTCTCCTAAATTCCATCATTCACATTTAGATCCTCTACATAACTTTACATTGTCGCGTGCATTTAGTGGGAACTATATAATTGTTTCCCGTGATAGGATACAAAACGTAAATTTTGCATCTGTTGATATCTTCCAAAATGCCTTAGTTGAATTATTTGATGCTTGCATAAATAATACCAGCATTCAATATTAAGTTAAATGTTATAAACAGCTGCCATCTAAAAAAAGTTTCCGAGCCACTTGCAACATATGAATTTATCTGGCCTACCATAGTACTACTGGTTTGCAAAGTTTGGTAGGAATCGGTGCATTGTTTCTCGAGATATGACACAAAAAGCAATTAATTTATGTTGCACGATCTTACAAAATGATGGACGAAAGATTCTCCGTGTAGACACATTTGATATTTATCATAGTTACTGCCAGCATACTAAGATAAGTTGAAATTAGTTACATGATTTCGTAGATTTATCTTGCTAAGCTAAGATGTTTATATGGTCGTCATTTTGAAAGTAAATGTCTGACAAACTTAAATAATTTATATTCATATGGCTCAGCGTAGTACTAAGTACTACTTGTACACAAATTTGGTAGGTATAGGTATATAATTTTCTGAGTTATGACATAGAAACTTCATTTCCTTAAGTGACGCTCTATTACAAAATAGCGGACATAAGTCACTACCGTAGGTATATATGATGCTTGTAAAATAGAGACTTACAGTATCCAAAGTTTAGTCGAATTTGGCCGAACAGTATGGTAGATATACCAAATAACGCTTAAAATATTTCTACGGCCACTTTTTTATTATTTATTCATTTAAATCACGTATGTCTACATAGCTAACCATAATATTACTTATGTGCCGAATGAGGCGAGAATTCGTTGAGTAGATTTTGAGATATAACGTAAAAGCTGTATTTTCTGATGCAGTTTTTAAAAAATGGCTGACAAACGAAATATATATTTCTTAATTTAGTGCTTAATTAATGCACTGTCGAAATATAACATTTGGTTTAAATCGGTTTTATGGTTCACAAAATATGGCATAACACTCTAATCCTAAAATGGCCTCCATTTTGAAAGTAAGCAGTTGGCTTGGTTGAAAACAATATAGTCGGATGTCTTTACTATCTATGATATGTGTACCGAGTTTGGTGAATGTCGGTTTATGCATTAATATTTTTTTGGAGACATACACAGATTCATATACTTACCTGTAACAATGCATGGACTGGAAAGTTATCTAGTAAGCCTTTCCTTCGTTCTGAAAGTAGGATTTAAATTGTTTAGAGGAAACTTTCCGTTTTCAAAGCCTTCTACATATAACACACATATTCAGGCAAGTTTTGTAAAGGCACTCCTCGTCTCTTGTCTCTGATAGAACCCCCTTTTAATGAAACTTTGACACTTTATTCTTGTGTCGAACGCATTGAAGTTATTATTTATATTGCTCCAGTTTTGTGAGACGTATTGTTTCCAGATGTTGCTGAGGGTGATGCTATGATGTTGCTGAGGGTGATGCTATGATGTTGCTGAGGGTGATGCTATGATGTTGCTTAAAAAAGAATCTTCTGATTTGCTAGAAAAAATGTTTTTGCTAGAAAATTATAGAATATCAGACTTTAATGTTTTTAGCATGCGTGAAAGTAAGAATAAAATAGAAATTTTTATAATTAGAATGCAGTTGTTTAAATTACGTACAAATAATATTACAAGTAAAAAAGTATTTCAAATTATGAATATAAGTATTAATTGTGGAAATAATGAATTTCGTAAAATATTTTAAAGAACAGTAAAATCAGATGATTCCTTCAGTAATTTGTCTGAAAACATTGTATTAATATTAAAAATATGAAAAAATCCACATTTAAAAATTACATCCCAGACACTCTGTTTGGTATACATTTAACTATAAACATGCCAGACCTCCGTTTTGGTTGACAATATACAGTATGTATAAGAAATGAACGTGTAAAATATTTTTGGTTAACGATCCTCGTCGATTTCGAAAGAAGGTTATACAAACAGCAATTCCCCTCCCCCACACCACTTTTTTTAAATTTTTTGCATGGCAGGCGGTTGTGGTAGGTGAGAGCGTAAAAAGGATGGTAATTTGACGGTGTGGCAGAGGAAGGATGGGAGAGGGTGTAAATCGTGTGAGATAAAGGTTCGTTCGGTCATGGGAGGCGAAGAAGGAAAATACTAAATGGCCACCATCTACACTGAACGAGGTAGCAAGGAGATGCATAGCACGTGTGATCTCCATACTTCATCGCAGCATCGTCATTCAAAGCTGTACCATTATCGTTGATGTTCTTGAGAACGTTGCGCACATGTAGAGACCTCAGGGAGGGAAACAATTTGAAAATAAACTAATAAAATATTTTTTGCAAACTTTCCATGTTTTTAATTTTTGTAGTGACTTCTGTAGTGAACTCTTTGTTAGTGATTGCAGAAACAAGCATTTCTTCAGAAATCACACGCAAACGTTTTGGTGGTAATTGTGTAGTAATTGCGGTATTTTTAACATAAATTTGAAGGTGTATTTCTACAAAATAGTTTGTAGATTCCTTAATTTTTCCTTCTGTGCGTCACTTTTTATGTTGAAATATGGTTTGTGGAAAGGTTGAAAGCGAATACTTTGATGACTAAAGTGGGCTCTATATCATGCAGGGAAATACTTGTCGTTCGGATTTGGGAACATACGGTTTATAACTCAATCAGCCAGAAGGTTTGTCTTTTTCTCCAAAAGAGCTGTTTCATTAGCATATACAGGAATTTCAGAAACGTTAAATTAGTTTTGTTATGACTTACCTATTATAAAATATAAATGCACGTAAATATTATGTAAAATATAAAAAAAAATACCCTTGTATCACAATTTATCTAAATTACCCAGACCCTAAAATATTGCTGTTAAAATGATATTTTATTGGCAATAGTATTGAACAGTAATTTCGTATAAAAAATGTTTTACTCCTTTTTAATAGATCGAAATAGTACTTAGTCGAGTATCCTTGAGGCAATGCAGGTAATCTATTTATTGAGCAGACTTTTGCCTGGATTAGCGAAGGAAAATGAAAATGGGGCCAAACTTTGCAGTGAAATCAGTATGAATTGAAAACACGAAAAAAATTAAATTTAAGGCGCCTATGATACTGAATAGCCAAATAATTATTAAATAGCCACAACTGGAGTTACGAGAGCTAGGGGCAAGTAATGAACGCTAGATTTACGACATGTGTCCGAGGTTTTTTTTACATTGCAAAATGAAACACATCCAAGTTTCATCCTATCATTCCGGAATATGTTAATACATAAAAAGCAGTTATTGCCGAAGGGTTAGCAATCCATTTATGGTTATGCGCGAACCATTTTGCATAACGATTTTAACGTTCTTACATTTTCGGTTTTGAAACGCCCTTTTTGATGAAAGTATACGGTTTTCTTGCACTATACAGACAAAACTTAATTTGCTTGAAAATTAATTGTCAAAGTTTCTGTGCACTTATGGTTTATGTGTATGAAAATACTTTACTCGTCCTCAGTCACCTTTGTTTTACATGCATTCACTTGAACTTAAACTGAGTCATACGTTACGATCTTTGGTATAAATGGCACAGCTAGGCATAAATTCCGACTTTACATCAAACACTATGTTAGGTTTTATTCAATACTTTATAAATGCCTAATAGCTGAACTTGAATAATCTAATGTAAATACATGCGAAGTTTTAATCAGATTTACATGCATATTTTTAAAATCATGTATTACGTCTATCCATGGGGAAATAAATAATAGGAAAAAATTATTGGAAATATCTTTAAAAGTTATAGATATAAATTTATAGTTAAACTAGCTGTAATTAACGCAGGCCTATACATGTTATTAGTATGGTCATGCCCATGATATGCCTCGCATCCACTCCCAAATACTTACCGTTACCTTATCGGCAACAAAATTTAAAAATAAATATATCATCGAGACAGTATGATAATTGTTTCATTGATTACTTCATTACTCACTGCAGGTATAGAAAAAATTGTCTTATTAAAATTATTTTCTTATTATTAACAGTTTCTGGGAAGATATTCTAAGGGAATTTTTATTTACTGTGTTGTTGTGGCAAATGTATTTCATAAAAATCAAAAACAATTCATTTTTAAACTCTGTATCAAATTTTCTTTGTAAAGTACGTAAATTGTAAGTTTTTCGAAGATAATTTTAAACAGTTAGATCCTTTTATAGGATTCCTAACGAGCGATTTAAAACCAAAATTTACAAACTTTCTAGTTGTGACCTTGAATACCGCCAGTTTCCCTTTATGTTATGCAGGCCAATTTAGGAATTATACATCTGTTTGCAGGTCACGCATCCTCTTTGATGGCTGGTGGAACAAAAATAATTTTTCACTTTAAATGATATAACTGAGAGAAACAAATTGGAAAGCTGAATTAAAATGATGTCATGCTGTTTCCCGAAAATAATTCCGAATTTCACATTGGGAGCATGACAGTTTTACCATTTCACAAAAAAAAACTTCACATAGTAATTTTTCCTGTCCTTGTGCTTTTACGTCAGGTGGTCACTGATGACAGCGTTGGACGTCTGAGTGTGATATCTGTATGGTTAATATGTGAGTAGCGGATATCACGAACAAACGTTAATAGAATGGCAGTTACTGTCACAACAACTGAGACTTTAAGAAGTTCAAGCAAATGGTTTTTTGTCAGCCGTTTGGTGGAGAGGCCGGCTGGATAATGGTGAACAGAACTTGTGTCCATACCAGTAGTGTGAAGCGAACTGTTGCAAGATAAGCTGGTGGTCGCTCACTGCTGAACCTTCTCCATGCACGTGGCGGGAAACACTCACGAGCGAGCAGCAAGGGACCCATTACACGCGTCCTGTGGCGTCACCTGCCGAACAACGTTTTAGTGGTGGAAGTGAAGACTATCAACCAAACAGGGTACAGTACAGAGCTAACACCAGCTTCCATAGCAACAGTTCACCACACGCCACTGGTTCGCGCCGTTCTGGATGAAGGTAAATCTCTTCTAGCTTGTCTTGAATATCATTAATTCCGTACCGATATCAAAGTGCCAATTTTATAATCTAACCGCTTCTTACTTACACTTTCAAAATCGTGTTCACATCTGAGATAGAGTTTATGCATAATTATAACTATGACCTGAAAAGGAGAAATAGAAAGTAATAACATTTTGTAAAGTGAAACTCTTACGTTTGGGGTGCTTGAAGGATGCTTATTCACATCACGTGTCAGCATTATTTGCGGTTCGATCTATCACCGATCACGAAATAGCGATTTTGTTGGAATTTTTTTTTTTACTCCCCCTGCGCGCTGGCGTGGGGTGGAATCCAAACTAGCGGTTATTCTGGCTGGCCAATCTGCCTGCCCGGGCTAATCCATCACTCCACGCACCGGTGACGCTGACAGATATACGGAAGCGTGCCGAAAGTGCCGCTACGGCAAGTTTGGCTCCAAAAGCGAGTTGCAATGTCTTTGATAGAATTAGCACCAAGTTGCACGCTGAATGTTGAAAATGGCAACAAACTGTCTTATTCGCCGACTGACATCCTGCAGTGATTTTTCTAATATTGTATTATGAATTCGTTATTTCTGTACGTTAACGGAGTGGCGTGTGTCTCATTCCACGGGAGTAAAATAAAGCCACGCAAAATATTTCTAAATCGTACTTTTGTACTATGGAGGACAAATTCGTAAAAATACGAGCTTCTCGTAAATCATATATCTTTTTTATGACAATGCTTGTATAACACGACTCAGTACACATAAGTGTAAACATAATGAACACTGAATTTATTTTTGGCCTGTACTCTATACTGTGAGACTCAGGGTTCAGTCACCATCCCTGTGAATGACTTATTCGTTAAGTGTGTATTGTTATAGGTTATGTATGGTTCAAATCACTACTGAAGGAAACAAAGCCTAATGCTGCTCTGTTGTGAAAATAAAACACAATACAGTGTCGGTTTGAGTACAGGTCCGATCATAATATTTCATATTTGTAACAACTGAAACCATTAATTTAATTGACTTGAGTTGAGAGAATTGGGTGGTTTTTATCAACGAGGTCTTGAGAGCCGATGAGGGTGAAATGAGGCGAGAATGGAGTAGCGCTGGAATGCAAGGGCAGGGGAAACGGGAGATCCTCGAGAAAACCTGTGGTATCGTTCGGCACGACTCCCACTTGCGCACGTCCGGAGTGACTCGGCCGGCGATTGAACCCGTTTCGTCTTTGTGGGAGGAGAGCAGTCTAACTGCTCAGCCACTGCGGCCCAATTAATTAAATTAAGTCTAAAATGATTAAGAAAGTTAATCTGTATGCTTTGTTAATACAGCATAATTAGCAAGTACTGAAGATATTTTTCCTTGCATGTCGTACACATGTTTCTCTACGAGCACCAACATAGCACTGCTGTGTGCCACCTGTCAGCATTTGTGCTTCTAGCGCATAGGACACAATCGATATTGGTTTTGTACATCGTAAGCTCAATCATCGGTTGTGATTTCGCTTTTCTGTCACACGTGATCACTAAGATCACGTGTGACAGAAAAGTGTGACTGCCGGTCACGAACATTTTTCGACTGACAACTCAGGTTGTTAAGCGCGAGAGAACAGTGAACGGCACCTCTGTGTTTGGTTCCTGGGTAGTGTGCTTGTGCGAGCGTGCAAGTCGTTTCATTTGTCTCGTGCATGCTTTATTTTGGTATTAATTGGTATCCTTTGCCCTGCATTGCTTTGTTTTTTTATTTATTTCTTCGTGTTAAACACATAACGTGAATGGTACATTCTTATAATTACGTGACATCGGGTTTTTACAGGAAGATTTGTGCGACGACCGTGTGATTTGTTGAGGTTATGTCTGTGCTCCCGCCATTTTTCTTCCATCTCTCTATTCGCTGCGCTACGTACATGAAACACGCAACTATTGTCCAGTAATTCTCAGTTTGTGGACACGTTATTTCACATGGGTTGTGTTAAAGCAGCAACATTGTGTCAACGATTAGACGAATGACGCCCCACGGCGAGAGCGCTTGGCCTCGCCAAGAGTGTCCGTACAGACTCCTCCAAGAAGAATTCATTCCATGCAACCGTGCGAAACTCACTGAAAATGTATCGCTACTTTAAAACAGACACTACTGTAGAAATGGCAGCTGCTGAAACTAACAGCCTTCGATAAGGACGCACAAAACCACCCTCATTCTGAATATTAAAGATCGGAGCTGTGATTTTATGGCAATCGTAGAATGTCTTGCGAGCAAGCTGGAGGCTGCGTAGGCAGTAGCTAACAGCACATGGAAGGCCAGTATATCACTTGCTAAGATCTCCTGGCCACAGTTCAGTGGAAAGGCGAATGACTGGGCGAACTTCTCGAACTTGTTGAGCTCACTCGTAGCTGATCACCCCGACATAATCCAGTTGAAACGTTATCTTACTTAAAGTTGTCACACAATGGTGAGCCACTGAGTATAATCAAGGCGTTGCCTATATCTGACGAAGATAATGTTATTCAAACAAAAGATTGGTTCTTTTTTTTTTGCATGTGAAAGCTCCGCTGGAAGTACCCTCAGTATCCTCTGAATCGCCCACCTCACTGCGACAGATGCTGACAGTTGTAAGAGAGAATGCAGTGGAAGTACCAAACGTTCCTGTTTTCACTGAAATACAGTCTAAATTGTTCTCGTAGAATGTGTTCACAAAATTTATGGCCCAACGTCACACTGAAAGACGTATGTACAGCGCTGTATACGCTGTTTCATACCATTTCTTGTTCTTGGTGACTTTCGGCTTCCTACCGAATAGCATTTCAATCTGACTCTTCTTTGTGGGTGCAACTGATTGCTTTGTTAATGAGTGTATGAAATGAAAGTAAACATTGCTATAAACATTTGAAAACGAAAGTTGCGTGATTCCAACGGCAGCCAATGTCATGGGTTTTGTGTACTAGTGCAATAATATGCATCACACAGTCGAATGTTTTTTGCCCGAAAATGGAATATGATGATGCTTTTGATAGCTGTAACCAATACGGTTGATTACTACTTATCGGCATGCATTCGCAACGCATTTTGATGAATTATGACTGCTTTCCTGAACGTTCTTTAATGAGTGAAACATTATCATTTTCTTCACCTATCAACTATTTAATGAGTCTCACCAGATAATTTATAATTGCATATATGTTTAAATGAATGGGCATGCAGCACTTAAATTCAACAACAGTGTTTGATTACATCTGTGATAAGGCATGCGTTAAATGCGTGCGTAATCATTATATTTAGCACACACTTAACATCGTGCCTATTATTAATAACGATTTTAGAAAATTCGGCTTACTTTTATTTTGCAGCTTAACACATTTATAAGGACTCTGCTATTGCTGCTTCTTCATAAGTCTCATGGTGCGTTGTTCCATGTCCCCTCAATTCGATAGTGTGATACTCGTCACACATTCATGTAAATTTCAGTTTTCCAACAAGAGTATCAGTGAAATGTTTTGAGAGTATTGTAGCTCTTAGATCGAAGTATTCTGAATTGTAAAATAATTACATAATACAAAGCCACTTTAAATAGGTAATCATTAAATTTATTTTACTCTTTAACATGCGTAATGTTTTTGTTATACTGTCACACGGTATCGCATATGAACACGACCACCAGCTGTATAAAAATAAGTGTATTTGTACTGATAATCATTAATGAATTTGAAGAAATTTTATGTCAACACGAACCCTGAGGAAGTAGGTAACATTTATGTGACCCAATAGTGGATGCGTTAAAGTTATGAAGCTGCCTTTTTTAGTTTTGCTTATCAAGTACAAAGTACAATATCGCCTTCGAAAAATGTTCAATGCTAACGAATCTTTAATGCAGTTCGGAATGAACTCGTACAAATTTTGCAAACTATGCAAATCATTTGTCAGCGGAATATATCCATTTTGTACCTCTACTTTAGAAAAAATATTTTATAAACTATGAGCAGTAACTGAAATATGGCATTATGATAACTAACAATACTGATCTTCGTGTACCTATCCTCCAAACATGCTCCATGTGAAGTCATATTTTAAAACCATGTAGCATTTTATTACCATTACTGCACTCTTAACCTGAATAACTAACAATATCTCTTAGTATCAGTGATGAACGTCTGACTGATCAAACTGTTACTTTCAAACACTTTATATGGAAACAGAGCGAAAATCCGCCCGTATTCCTTCAGTTATTAAATACGTGACATTTTCCACTAACGTGTTAACCAACTGTGCTACTGATACATCAGTGATATTGTTTTCGAATGCTCGGATAGTGGTCGTACGTAATATATTCGAAAAGAATATTTACGTTAAAATATAAACATGTAGAGAAAACATAAAGTGTACATTTTAAAATGTAGGCTTTGTCATTAATAATAACATTTTGTGAGGTAAAATTAAAATTCAGTCTCTCAGTTCGTTTTCACGTAATTTCCATTGCGGTCGAAGTGGAGATTTAAACTAGATGAAATATTATTAATTACCGTTTGTGTTAACAGTCCTAATTTTACTAACTGAACTAATACTTGAAAGTAATTGCATCGATTTAAGTTTACGTATTTTCTGATAAGATATTTTTATAGATATATCTTCTCCTTTATAGTCAACGTCGGCATGGTAGTTCAATCGAAACTAATGCTGCCTCGATTTGAAGATAGTGTTCGACGCCTAATACGGAATCACGTTAATAAATTTTTCTTAAAATTACCATATCAATCCATACGAATAGTTCGAAAGTGCGAATGGTAAAATATTGTTCGATACATCCATGGTACCGTTCCTTCGTTTGCTCACGAAACAGTCAAATACATACTGTATGTAAGTCCCCAAATTTGTATAGTAATGACGCTCCAACATTCCTTTATTTGCAGTCTGACATGTGGTGTTATCTCCATACAATATATAAGTTAAAATCTTCCATTACAGTTTACGAAGTTTACCAGAAAAATTTTTACAGCTTGTGAACGACGTCGGCGAAGAGCTTCTTATTCAGTGTGACTTCTACGTCTTTCTTTCTGTGCGCCGACGTACAGTCTACCAGACCACACTGCACTTTATTAAATTCTTAATAGCCACCGTGCGCCCCTTCTAAAATAAATACATCGCCCCCATTCTCTGCGAAGACCGTTGGAACATGTATAGAGACCTGAAGAATTCGCGGATTCATTTTAGGACAAGCTAGAATCCAAAACACATGCGTTTGTATAACTTAATCCATTGGCCCACTTCCTGGAGAATGATGTCGAATCGTCACCTTCCACTGTGACAGCAAGCAACCAATGTGCTGTTGATGTCGGCATATTTGTACATAAGACTGTAGAGTCTAGCCTGCAGGTCATTGAACACGCGATTTTTTCCGGTCTCCAAACATGACACGTCACGGAACACTGCAACGATGGTATGTAATGCACCTGTTATTTCTTTTGACACGTTGTAACTAGTTCAGACACTGAGTCTTTTAGCTGATTGATGATATCCAGCGAATAGTGCATTGCAGCTCTTGCCTATGCTTCCCCATTTGACCACAAGTACGCAATGTCTCCCTCTTGAAATAACGCTATATTATCTGGGTTTGAAGCCACAGGACCTAGACCGTGCGCTTTTTTGGCATAATTAAATATCTGAAACGTTTGCCATTCAAATCTACATGCTGCAAGAGTGTTCAAGTCGTATCTGTATTTTGTGCGTGGTACGTGTTAACGCTGTGTATATTTCTTGTGCTCAATTTTTCATACTGATATTCTGTAACGTGTCTCGTATTCAACTTTTCATGTTGACGTTCTGTAATGCCTCTTATATTCAACTTTCATGTAACTAATAAAAAAAAGCAAAAAGTAATACAATTGTTAAAACGGCTGACTATGCAGGTCAGACTATGGCTTATAATTTAGGGGGTGGTTCGATCATGTCCACATTCACATATTTTTATGTAGGTCATATTTTGGTTTTGTAACTAAAAAATAATACATAATTTATTTACATCAGGAGAAAAATTGGCAAGGTGACATTCAGGAAGCATAATACCAGGGCGGTGGGGGGTGTGACAAAATGAATATTCTCTAGTCTGTCAATAATGAAAATATCGTACTTATTGTACACCAATATGACCATAACTCTACCAAAAGTTCTAATTTGTTATATGAATGAATTTTCTGTGATAACTATTTGCGGAAATAATGTCAATTCCTGATATAAAAATTGGTTTTGTATCATATTTGAGTTTGGCTTTATTAACTATTTTTTATTATACTGGTGAGTTATAGTTTAGTTTTTGTGGCATACGAGTACATGTGGTTAACGTTGGTGCGCGCATGCTTCATGTAAATTTGTGAAAATTACAATTGATTAAAAAAATACAAGACATACATGTAAGATGCTGGCTGTTTTTACTGCTACAACTTGTTGGCGAAAGGTACAATGCGATAGATAATAAACGACGTATGAACACGTTTCTTAAACTGAAACACTGACATAAAGTAGGTGGCAATGTCGCCCTGCAGAACAAAAGTGACAATTTAAATTTAAAAAATGGCAGAAAAGGTTAAAAGGAAGGAAAAACCTAGCGGGTTGACAAACGAGCTAAAGGCTGGGCAATGAAATCAATGTCAAATACAAAGTAGAGTGATCGTAGTCTATTTTTTTGGACGGAGTTGTGTAGTTGGTACTACCAACATACGATATTTACCGTCCCTCCTTACCCACCCTTTCGCAATTCTATTGCAAATAATGTTGGCAGCGTGACACCAGTGTGCCGTCTCTTTCTCTATTCTGTACTTTGTGCAGGAGGCTGTGGATTCAAACCCTCAGCAAGGCAAGCATTTTAACTTTTTTTAAATTTCGCTAAATTGTAGATTATCAACAGTGACTGTCGGATATATCTATATTTCTCTAGTGATTTGACAAAATTTTATAAATACCATATTTAACCTGCCACATTCAGTTTGCAGTGAAATTATTTCCCTGTAATAACATAGGTTTTCTGTCGATTCTACGTGGAGCCATTTTCACTCATTCGAGCGTTTGGTCATAATAATCTTCGTCATTTCATAATTTTACGAAATATGGCTCAAATTGTAGACATTACTTACAACTAATATTTGATAGCATAAAATTTCAACAGATTATTTTTTTGCTTCGTGGTACATAAATATTATAATTTATGGTTTTCAGAAAGTACAAATAAGAAGAACCGACTCTCTTATTGAATTGAGACAATTCACACTTAAATAATATAGGCCTACCATGAGTTACTTAAAGAAATCTTAAAAATAACGCCATGAAACGTTTTCGCAAAATTAAATATTGCTTACAAAAGTAAATATTTCCGTATTTTATTTGTTTTAAGCAGTTTATGACTATTATGTGAAATAATTATTCCAAAGCTTATTTCATTTTTACGTCCAAAAACACTTAAAATTTAAATTTTCACCTGCAATGATGCAAAAACTAAGCTATAAAATATTTTATTTTAGGGGAGTAAAGAGCACTTTACAATAATGTCTAAATGTTTAGCGATATTTCGTATGATTGTAAAATAACAACATTTTTGGAGACCTTCAGTTTCAAATATATTAATAAATCTATGATCGTATAATAAATTTTCCTTTTTTAGCAACATTCAAAAACGTTAACTCGAATTTTATTGCCGAAATATTTTATATCGGAATTTTATTGTAAGTGCTGACACGTTAACCGGTCGTGGTTGCAAGGGAGATGGCTTACCTTCTGCCTCTGATATTATAGGGGGCTGCGGTGGTTTAGTGGTCAGATTACTCGCCTCCCACAAGGGCGAGCTGGGTTTAATTCTTTGCAGGGTCTCTCCCGGATTTTGAATGTGGAAATCTTTCAGGACGATGCCACTGGTTAGCTGGTGTTCTCGAATATCTCCCGCTTCCCCCACCTTTTGTTATGAACTGTCATCCGGTCTTAGCTGGACAGCCTGCCTGATGACAACTTCAAGTATTAATCCAGGACACGAGCTGCGATTGTCAAAATACCTTGCGAAAGACGAAGCAGAAACCCTGGCCTCCAACGGCCAGTAAACTTGGCCGATAACTTACACAACGTGCCTGACATAGGACAGTGTAACTGCGTCTTTTGCAGGACACCGAATCAAGATGGCGTCTGGATACGAGTGTGTCCTGCTGTCGCTAACAGCCGCCTGAATCAACGTATGGCCACATGGACTTGGTTGAGGGGGGGGGGCACTCCAATTATCTCAAGTGGCGTGGTCCCTAAGTATAATTAACCAACAACATGTTATTTCTTCTAAAGATTCTCCCAAGTAATGTTTGTAGTTAAATAGAAATTGCATAATCTTAAATAATCAATAAATTCCTACATTTTATTGTTTTTCTCTACCGTACTGAGTTATTACGTATTACCTCCTGTGGTCCCTTTCAGGCATGAAAGAATCATAAATCATTTCATAACACTTGCCATTCCGGCGCTGCTTCATACTCACTTCACTTCACCACAATCGGCTCTCAGACCTCGATGTTAAGAGCCGTCCTAATCTCTCCACTTCCCACTCTGTGATGAGTGACCACCGTAGGGATGTTTCCAGCAAGTAGTTGTCCTTTCCCCGCAGGATGATAGGGGGGTAGTGCCAGCATCAGGCATACTTCCACAGGATACTAGGGCCTCCGACCAGTGCAGGCTTGTTGGGAAGGAAATGGAAAGTGACAGCGCAACCAGTCGGGCGACTAGCTAGGGTGTATTCAAGAGGATAGCTACTTCCAGGGGTGTCCATTATGCAGGTAGGAAACAAATCTTCTGTAACCTGAGGATGTCAGGAGTAAGGGTAACGGCCATGGTATTAGGACAACAGACACTGGCGTGCGTTTACACGGACAGGCGCTTACANGTAACCTGAGGATGTCAGGAGTAAGGGTAACGGCCATGGTATTAGGACAACAGACACTGGCGTGCGTTTACACGGACAGGCGCTTACACAGAGATGTTCAGAGCATAGTGTCAAAAACGACGAAATGAGCTTCTTATAGGGTAGTTCTGAGCAAGTACCGTCCTGGCATCACAGCTCATCACACCGTCGTGTACTACTGAAACGAGAGGTCATTTACCTAGCAGAAAATTAACAGCATACTTCTAAACATTTAAATTTTCCAAGTACTGCTTACACTTCTTAAATTAAATATTTGCCCTATGGCAATTGCGACTATTTCCCCTGCACTTGCTTGTCTCCACGAGTGCATCAAAGCAAACTGCAGACACGCATCCTCGTCGTCCATATATATATATATATATATATAAGATGGAAATTAAACCGTTTTTCAGCAGTTATTACACGAAACCGTACATCCTTAAAATTTGTCCGGTAGAGTAGGCAATCATATTTTGTCATGTGTTGTGCATTTGGGCACCTGCGAGTACAGTAGTCCATACAGCCGTATTTAGTTTTTTTTTAAACATAACGATGCTTAAAATTACAGAAGAGCTCTTTACACATAGTGGAAACTGGCACGCTGCTCGACAACAACAAATTCCAGCAATGGCTTCATAAGAACATGTTTTCTTTCACGTAAGTGAGCATTCTTCCTACCGCGATAAACAGTTGCATCAAAATGCATGGGACACGATAGCCTTAATTAAGGGGGAATAAATCATTTGTCGACGTGAGATTAAGATAAACTAGGCTCGCTTCGTTCCACATGATAATATTGGTTCACTATTGACATTGTGATTTGTCCGTTTCTGTGCATGCGTGCGTGANCTCGCTTCGTTCCACATGATAATATTGGTTCACTATTGACATTGTGATTTGTCCGTTTCTGTGCATGCGTGCGTGAGTGCATATTTTTTATGAGCTGGTTATTGATGAGGAGGAACTGACTATGAATAGGATGTACAGTTTCTATAACACCAATGAGTGACTGCCAAGAATAATTACACCGTTCTTTAATAAGTCACCATCAAAATCTCAATGCTAATGTACAGGATAGANGAGTGACTGCCAAGAATAATTACACCGTTCTTTAATAAGTCACCATCAAAATCTCAATGCTAATGTACAGGATAGAAAATGTTGTGGAAAATATAATTTGGCTCTACACGTTACCGTAATTATTTTCATATTACTTATAACGAAACTCTCTACAGCACTTAAACATGACACTGGATTATGCATTATTGTGTCTGCTGCGTAATGAGTGTTTCCTTCATAATAGGGCACCGCCATGATGCCTCAGAAAGGTCATAGCGATCTGGACGAGCGGTTCCGAAAAGTTGACAGGCCGTGCAGGACCGAACGCCATACGAACGCCATACGCACCTGCACGCTCCAACGAGTTCAATTTAGAGGAATTCTATGAGTGGTGAAACACATCAATGTCGTCGTTTATCCAACGCTCGCTAAGAATAAATCAATGATTTGGCAGCACGCGAAAACACATTTTAGTAGAGATTTTGTAAACTTCAGGTGTTTTGGNCTAAGAATAAATCAATGATTTGGCAGCACGCGAAAACACATTTTAGTAGAGATTTTGTAAACTTCAGGTGTTTTGGTTAAGCAGTGTCGCGGTGATATACAGGCATGCATTCAGGAACAAATTATTTATTTCGAGCAAGCGCTGCATCATTGCTGGTACAAAGTACAAACAGGAAATGTTTTCAGGAACGTGGTTATATCAAGCAGAGCTATGAAGCTATCGAAACTAGTACGACAGTACAGTATGTCCGTATCGTTGGAATCCGTTGTTTTCTACTCAACGACTCAGATGATTTTCGCATGCGAGAATCGTGCTGGACGATGCCACTGGTCGGAANTTCTACTCAACGACTCAGATGATTTTCGCATGCGAGAATCGTGCTGGACGATGCCACTGGTCGGAAGGTTTTCTCGGGGATCTCCCGTTTCTCCCAACCCTTCATTCCGGCTGTGCTATAAAACCACCTTGCTTCACCCTCATCGGCTCTCAAGACTTCGATGTTAAGAGCCTGGGTGGCTTTCTTCATTCACTCACGGTTCTGGTCATCTTCTCAGTGATGTGGTGTAGGGAATTCATCTTGGCGTGATGTGACGAGAGAGAATGAAGAGTGTAAGTGCATTAAGAGGCAGATGAAAGACGAGTGTCTCACTCTTAACGGAGCTGATGATAATTTTTATATATATGTGTGTGTGTGTGTATGTGTGTATATATTTTTAAGTATTCGCCTGTATGCTTTCCCAGCTGAGTTTCTCTTGTTAATCCATTACTTATTCCTAAAGTGTACTAAAAATGTTGGTTTATATTGGTCTATGTTTTAGTTTGGGCTGTTTCACATCATTCTAATTATTTTATGTTACTTGTGAGTTGCTTTTCAAATGCATTTGTTGTTTAACTTAAATTATTATTTATTTCACACGTGAGTTATTTACGGTGGTTTCTTGGATGTGAATTAAGTGTTAAGTTTGTGATGTTGGTATGATCTGCCAAATATTTAGGTTTTGATATATTTTTCTATTGCCGCATTTAAGTTAAACCTTAGCTAATAGCACGAGGAATTAGTGTTGTTTGGTGATATACGTTGGTTGATACCACGCTTATTAATGTTCCGTGTTAATTTACTTTACGTTTAATAAGAAAAATTTCTTGACTTTTGGCCTTATGCTGTCTTACGAATTTTTATTGCACATGAGGAGGAAATGGAAATGTTTTTGTTTTGAATTTTTTAAATTATATATTGTGTACATTTAGCTTGTCTGTTATGGTAACATTTGGGATCATATTTATATGAAATGCAAATACATTTTTCTGAATTACTTAAAAAACCATCTCTATGAACTGCCTCCTCACCCCCTCCTCTAACATTTCTGCAAAATAAGGTGGAGCAGGTCCGTGAGTATGAATTTTGAAGGGTTTGTAAAATAATGTAAGAGTACGTGATGTACTTATATTCATTAGATTGCAGGCACGACTGACTTCCGTCACACTGCTCGGATGAGAAACATGTTGAGAAGATAGGGAACTCGGAAACGGAGCATTGATATACGGTACGCTACGTGGCGGAGAAATTTCCCAATGCCATTTCTACTAAACGTAAAGAAACCGCCTCAAAGCTTGATGAGTATGCATGCTGCAGTCTTGGAAGGGCCCTTTGCAGTGACTTCTTATGACAAAACGTGATTTGAGGCGTTCAAAATTATTTACTAGGCTAAAAGCTCAAAAGCTTAAAAGCTAATTTGCTCTTGATTTGCTGTGCAGAATTAAAAAAAAAATCTTTATTTCAAATTGTAAATAACATAGAGAAACCAAAGGGATGGATAAAAAAGACACGATTTTATATGTTTTGTAAAGAACATGTATTATAATTCGGGCCTGCTAATATTTTCCTTTCAATTAAATGTATTTTATACAGTAATAAAAAAAGTGCATTCAATGGACGATTGCATATTTAAGTAAATAAAGTATTGCATAGAATTCTTAGTCAATAATTTTTTCTCTTTATTATTAATTGTTATGATTACAATTAATGGCTGTTATCAGTATCAATCCATTTCACATTAATTTCCTTACCTTTCCGTGAAACAATTAGAAANATTACAATTAATGGCTGTTATCAGTATCAATCCATTTCACATTAATTTCCTTACCTTTCCGTGAAACAATTAGAAAGCTTCCAATAAAAAATATACAACTTTAGCTCTCTTCTTGACTCAAATGTTGGGTCATTCCAGGTTTCTCAAATACCTCTGGGGGCCGCGGTGGCTGAGCGGATAGCCTGCTCGCCTCTCACCAAGGTGAAACTGGCTCAATCCCGGGCAGGGTCACTCCCGCATTTTCACAAGTGAGAATCGTGCCGGACGATTCCACTGTTCGGTGTGGTTTCTCGGGGATCTTCCGTTTTCCCCGCCCCTTCATTTCGGCGCTGCTATTTACTCACCTAAATCACCCTCATCGGCTCTCAAGACCTCGGTGTTAAGAGCCGCCCAAATCTCTTCACCCACTCTTCACTCAAATAACTCTGAAACACCACTCAATTTATGAAAGA
The DNA here is from genome assembly GCA_002778355.1 of Clitarchus hookeri. Lineage (NCBI taxonomy): Eukaryota > Metazoa > Arthropoda > Insecta > Phasmatodea > Phasmatidae > Clitarchus > Clitarchus hookeri. The sequence goes on along the minus strand of NQII01003237.1, from coordinate 26,272 downwards.
GAATTTTCAAAACTAAAAGAAATATATAAGGGAAAATATTTATTTTCCTGCCGTAGAAGAACAGTACACTGAAAAACAGTCACACATTTTAAATAAAGGTTGATCAGGAATGATACAAATAAATAAACAAAGCAGAAATTATTCGCTTATCAACACATTTATTGACACTGAATTATACAAAAAGCAGTTCAATCTGATATTTTGGCACCTAATTTTACAACATTGGTGTAAAACTGTGCTGTAGATATTTTAAAAGTGTCCTTTCAACTTGATATGTCTACGTAGGAGAGAAGCTAAACTGTGTGTTTTCTGCTCTAAGATGTAATGTTCAAGTACGTATTCAGAACTGAAAGAGCAGAATTTATGAAAGAATAGTAATTCATTATTGCATTCCAAAATGCAATGAAATAAAATAGCACTTTGTAGAAACTGCTCACCAAAATATAAAACAATTACATGTGTTTATATTCAGGAAATTCTTCTGAAGTGAAATGACTGAGCTGCGAAAACGAAATGTTTTTTTATTGAAATTTGCTCATACCAAATGCTATATGGATACAGTGAAATGTGAGGAAAAATTTTAAAATCTTGAATTCTTCTCGCTACAATATATATAAGTAGAAAATTAGGAGACAAATTTTACACACGCAATAATAATATCAGTTACACCTTGTGCTTCGTTGGTTTTATTCACACAAATGACTGAAACAATAGGAATGTTGAAGTAAATGAGACATTTAACTATACAGTGAATACAATATTTGCTTTTAGAGACAAAATTATGTAAACATAGTTGATTCGTAACCTGCTGCTTTATAATTTATACATCATTTAAGAACATCAAATGTATTAAACATTCAGAATAATCTCCAAGAAAGAATTTGTCTAAAAATACTTCGATGATTCACAGTCATATTAATAATGGTTAAACCAATATTTAAATTATNCAAGAAAGAATTTGTCTAAAAATACTTCGATGATTCACAGTCATATTAATAATGGTTAAACCAATATTTAAATTATGAGAAAAGTTAAGATAAAAATTTTAAATTCTGTTCACTTGCATTAATTAAATTGTCAACCCCCAATAAATGTTGTAATTTCAACAAAATGAAAATTTATTTTTGCTGAGGAACAAAATCTAAATAATTTTCTACAGAATGTTTGAAACCAAACTAAAAATCTGTTTTCTTAAAAGCTAAAATATTTTAATTACTATTTTTAATTTCTCAATTTTGTGTTGTTCAGTTATTTTTAGAAATAATCAGAAGCAGGTTACGTCAAATTTTTTTGCTTTTTCTTTAATGCATTGTTTTTTTAAAACATTAAGTTAAAGTATACATTCCTTTATAAATATGCATACTGGATGAAACAATCTTGCTATCGGAATATTATTCACATTCAATGAAAATGAGACACGAAATGAAACAAACACCTACTATATATAATTTACGTGATGTGAAAACCAAACACAGAAGTATCAATACACTTATTAGAGTAATGTGACTAGTTTTATGTACATAGTACCTTTTTCCACTGCTCTGATTGTCGAGGGGCAATGGGGAACAGAGAGGTTATCTCTGGTTTTGTTTAACACGGTGAGTCAAAGGATGATAATGTACAAGGAACAACATTTCAGGGAAGAGATCGCATGTTTTGAGAAAGCACTGTTATCAGTTTCCTCAAAATATGATTTATCATAGAAAATTACCTCATTTTACAGTATCTCCCAAACGTTCGCACAAACGTTCTCAAGAAAAGAGGACAATTCAAATCAATTTCTTGATTATGATGTCCTTAACTAAGACACTCGGTGAAGTTTATTTCTAAAGTTTATTCAGTTAAAACAAATGCTTTCTTGCAGTATACTAATTACAAATCGCATATAAAATATAATAAAAATAATTATTTAAAAAAACCTATGCGTAAATTTTCATAAAACATTTTAGTCTGTTAACTTAGAATTTATTTTTACTTTAAATAATAAATTTGTTGTGTGCAGATAACTGAAACTAAAAAATACCTATATTTAGGTTTGCAATATAATATTAAATAATACGTATGTTCTGTTCGCAAAAATAAGCAAATGTAAGAATAATGCACTGTGATGTCAACACGTGAAATACAAGCAAGTACGAGAGGCAATGTTACTTTAGAATCGATACGTTTTTCTTACATAAACAAATACGTACAAACGCTTGCAGGTGCTACAGTTAAGTATCATCCGGCAAAAGAAATACAGGATTATATAGATATACATAAAATTGATTTCTGAAATCACTTCAATTATCTTTATGTCATATCTCTAAAAACGCTGAAATTTACACTCATATCAATCGCATTTCAATATTTTAACTATATACAAGTTTTAAAGATTTAATAAGAAACAGTCTTTTACTTATAAATTCTGGGTTCGAAGCATTGATTATTTGTTTAGTGCCTACCGTAATGAGTCAAAACAAAATAATTCAATGCAAGAGAAGCATAGTTAATACTTTTGCTCTATTTTAGTGGCTAGCCATTCTACCCCTGTGGATTCCGAGCCTTAGAATGCCAACGATTCCGTATTCCCCGCAAAGCTATTGAATATAATACAGGAACTAATTTTACTACAAAATCATATAACTGTCTCTAAAATACTAAAGACTAACGAGTAATTAATATTTACGCAATATACCTACTTAAATCCTGTAATACTGAAAACAACTGTAAGGAAGCCCAATTTGTTATTTTCCTCCGAGAGAATGAAACAGGAGTTAATGAACTCATTGTTGAAAACACATTCACAAAGCCACTGGTTACGAAATTTTATTCGATATTGTTGCATTGAATTTAGTTTTATAAATACTTACACAAGTAATATAACTCACTTTTCGTTAAACAGGTTGCAGAATTACAGTCACTGTAAACCAGAAACAATATGAGACCACAAATGATTAACTAAGTTTTAACTCAAGGACAATCATATTGGCACATAAATTTTAGAAATAAAATATGTATGAGATTTAAAACACCAACTAATACATAGTTTTTTTTTACAACGAACTCTGAAAATCAAAGAATTGATACATTTTTTTTGTAAATTATACCTAAATGTTTTACGTGACTAATTTGACTCAATCACACGTTAATCGTAGTAATGATAAATGTGTGCTATGCAACGCCCAGAAAAATCNCAAGAAAGAATTTGTCTAAAAATACTTCGATGATTCACAGTCATATTAATAATGGTTAAACCAATATTTAAATTATAAGAAAAGTTGAGATAAAAATTTTAAATTCTGTTCACTTGCATTAATTAAATTGTCAACCCCCAATAAATGTTGTCATTTTCAGCAAAATGAAAATTTATTTTTGCTGAGGAACAAAATCTAAATAATTTTCTACAGAATGTTTGAAACCAAACTAAAAATCTGTTTTCTGAAAAGCTAAAATATTTTAATTACTATTTTTAATTTCTCAATTTTGTGTTGTTCAGTTATTTTGAGAAATAATCAGAAGCAGGTTACGTCAAATTTTTTTGCTTTTTCTTTAATGCATTGTTTTTTTAAAACATTAAGTTAAAGTATACATTCCTTTATAAATATGCATACTGGATGAAACAATCTTGCTATCGGAATATTATTCACATTCAATGAAAATGAGACACGAAATGAAACAAACACCTACTATATATAATTTACGTGATGTGAAAACCAAACACAGAAGTATCAATACACTTATTAGAGTAATGTGACTAGTTTTATGTACATAGTACCTTTTTCCACTGCTCTGATTGTCGAGGGGCAATGGGGAACAGAGAGGTTATCTCTGGTTTTGTTTAACACGGTGAGTCAAAGGATGATAATGTACAAGGAACAACATTTCAGGGAAGAGATCGCATGTTTTGAGAAAGCACTGTTATCAGTTTCCTCAAAATATGATTTATCATAGAAAATTACCTCATTTTACAGTATCTCCCAAACGTTCGCACAAACGTTCTCAAGAAAAGAGGACAATTCAAATCAATTTCTTGATTATGATGTCCTTAACTAAGACACTCGGTGAAGTTTATTTCTAAAGTTTATTCAGTTAAAACAAATGCTTTCTTGCAGTATACTAATTACAAATAGCATATAAAATATAATAAAAATAATTATTTTAAAAAAACTATGCGTAAATTTCCATAAAACATTTTAGTCTGTTAACTTAGAATTAATTTTTACTTTAAATAATAAATTTGTTGTGTACAGAGAACTGAAACTAAAAAATACATATATTTAGGTTTGCAATATAATATTAAATAATACGTATGTTCTGTTCGCAAAAATAAGCAATTGTAAGAATAATGCACTGTGATGTCAACACGTGAAATACAAGCAAGTACGAGAGGCAATGTTACTTTAGAATCGATACGTTTTTCTTACATAAACAAATACGTACAAACGCTTGCAGGTGCTACAGTTAAGTATCATCCGGCAAAAGAAATACAGGATTATATAGATATACATAAAATTGATTTCTGAAATCACTTCAATTATCTTTATGTCATATCTCTAAAAACGCTGAAATTTACACTCATATCAATCGCATTTCAATATTTTAACTATATACAAGTTTTAAAGATTTAATAAGAAACAGTCTTTTACTTATAAATTCTGGGTTCGAAGCATTGATTATTTTTTTAGTGCCTACCGTAATGAGTCAAAACAAAATAATTCAATGCGAGAGAAGCATAGTTAATACTTTTGCTCTATTTTAGTGGCTAGCCATTCTACCCCTGTGGATTCCGAGCCTTAGAATGCCAACGATTCCGTATTCCCCGCAAAGCTATTGAATATAATACAGGAACTAATTTTACTACAAAATCATATAACTGTCTCTAAAATACTAAAGACTAACGAGTAATTAATATTTACGCAATATACCTACTTAAATCCTGTAATACTGAAAACAACTGTAAGGAAGCCCAATTTGTTATTTTCCTCCGAGAGAATGAAACAGGAGTTAATGAACTCATTGTTGAAAACACATTCACAAAGCCACTGGATACGAAATTTTATTCGATATTGTTGCATTGAATTTAGTTTTATAAATACTTACACAAGTAATAGAACTCACTTTTCGTTAGACAGGTTGCAGAATTACAGTCACTGTAAACCAGAAACAATATGAGACCACAAATGATTAACTAAGTTTTAACTCAAGGACAATCATATTGGCACATAAATTTTAGAAATAAAATATGTATGAGATTTAAAACACCAACTAATACATAGTTTTTTTTACAACGAACTCTGAAAATCAAAGAATTGATACATTTTTTTTGTAAATTATACCTAAATGTTTCACGTGACTAATTTGACTCAATCACACGTTAATCGTAGTAATGATAAATGTGTGCTATGCAACGCCCAGAAAAATCNTACGTGACTAATTTGACTCAATCACACGTTAATCGTAGTAATGATAAATGTGTGCTATGCAACGCCCAGAAAAATCGCTATTGCAAAGACACTCTTTCATTGATTAGAATGCTTACAGATATGTCTTTCATTTCTAAGTGTAAGTTGTATTAAATTTAACATTCATCAATTAATTTTTATGCACAGAACTTCGTATTCACTATAAAGTACATAAATATTTTCAAATATCACATCACATTTTCCCACACCAAACGGCAGTTATAATACAACTTTAAATAATTTATAGTCTGAACTTCTGACTTGCAAACAATTACACTAGTTGAACCACCCATTCGCAAGTAATTTTCTTCAGCACAACATATTTTCACTTCTTACATAGGCCTGTAAAGTAAAGAGGAAAATTATGCTTAATTTTCATTAGCAGTATTCCCGAAAGAAATNTAATTTTCATTAGCAGTATTCCCGAAAGAAATGGTAGCGTTGTGCGGGATGTCTATTCCACTTCATGAACGTGGAACAAACTTGCTGAAATAAGTTATACTTCTTAACTATCTATCGCTTACTAATTTTACTACATATTTCTCAGAAAGTGTGTTTGTACATGCAAGTCCAACTCTCAGCAAGATACATTATTTTCTTTGCAAATGTTACGCCTCTATACGCAAACAATTGAAAGCAATATAAAAAGTTTGTGCTGTACTAATTGCCAACACTAAAATTCCATGTAACGCAAAAAGTATACAAGAAATTTTCAAATTATTTAAAACTTCTCCAAAATATTCTTTACTACTTTACATACATTCGTTGACCTTTACGGCTAAGGAAACTCTCTAGACAAATGGGGAAAAAATGGTCCAGTTACACGCCACCACTCAATTACAAACATCATTGCAAGAAAGACACTAGAGTGATTCAGAAGTTGAGAAAAATAGTGTTACTATATACGATATACTTCCTATATAGAGGACACTTTCCCTTAATAGTGACGGTACTTAAAATATAAATCGTTTAACGCTACCACTAAGATTTAGACATCTACTCGTGTAACAACTCTTCAGTGAAAAGTTACACAACGCTTATAAATACTTACAATGTAAATTAAAGTTAAGTCTCGAGAACTCGTGCACGCCATAGTTACCACCAAAAACAGGATAAATATTAACAGTTATTTGCTTCATTTTATGCATTGTCTTTAAGTGGGTGACTCCCCCGCCACATTTTATTCATTAGCTCCTCGTCATAACTTGCGTCATAAACTGAGTTTTGATTCTACACGAGGTTGTCACAGCAACGGAGGTGATTCATAACCAAGTTGCGGATATCTGTTACCTTTACGTTGCGCTGCCATTAGAATCAGGGTCGAAGAAAACAGAAGGCCCTGCAGATGGCTGGATGAGAGCTGGAGGTCAGGCAAGGTTTACAACATAAACATTAGGCGCTAAATTATGCGTTATGGTTTCCAATTGAATTTAATTAGTCTTGTGCGGTGTAAGGATTTCCTTAGACTTAAAAAAAAATAGAAATATTTGATATNTTCCAATTGAATTTAATTAGTCTTGTGCGGTGTAAGGATTTCCTTAGACTTAAAAAAAAATAGAAATATTTGATATATCTTGTAATATTTGTAAGGCATCGACCAGTCAGAACAGAGCAGTCGGAGATGTTGATAGGAAACTGTCATTTACAGTACTGAAATCGTTAAAAATATTAAAACGAGGTGTACACTGAGAGAAAAGCAAAAAATAATACTTGGTTTCTATAGGGTAAAAAATATATTTATTGGCCACGACAAAATATTTTCTTGACTAAACAAAACTTTAAAGCAACAACGTAATTTTGTTTAGGTAACAAAATACGCATTTGAATTAACAAAACCTCTCTGTTGGGCTGAAATAAATAAAACTGTCAACTAAATATTTGGTTAAGTCAACTGTACATGATTGTTTAGGCCCTCACTTCATTGCCTTCGTTCTAAAATACGGCTCGAGAGTTTGTTTGTATTTGATGCCACAATTAGGATAATAACAGTGTTTGATAGTACATTTATTGATGCTGAATGATGTTATGAACATCGTAATAAGACAAGTTCAACAGGCAAATTAAAAGTAAATATTTGAAAAAGGAAATATTTATTTGCGCACGTTGTCCATTTTTTTTAATGCGCGTGTCTCATCATTAGTCACTTTAGGCGAGGCTGCTGAGGAGTAACGCTCGCAGGCAGCTGATCGAATTCAAATCTCAGTCGGGCACGGATATTTTAATTAGCGATCGAAACTCTTTAATCAGCGTAGAGCCAAACAAATCATTGGTTACACCAACCATTCATCTGTTTGCGGGTAACCAAATAATACAAACAAAATAATTTTTTTTGAACACAAATATGTTTCATTGCCCCTATACGGTGTTTGGTTCAACAAAACATTTCTTCTTCTGTGTACACGAATATGTTTGTCCAAAAAATTTGCTCATTTGCTTATAAATGCCTGTTTTGAAGTATGATCTGCTTAAATATGGTTGTGTTGTACGCGGCGAGATTCGAAACAAAGGCTTACAGGACAGGCTTTTCGCAGTTTTTAATTGGCTAAGTTTTAGTGTTGTCAGGTGAATCGTGAACCGTGGATCCGGAATACCCAGCAGTGTCGGAGAACCGACGATACCACATAGTTCTTAACGCATATATTTTTAATTGTAAACTGCTACTTTATAAGGGAAGGGTGAACTAGAGCGGCTCTGGGCGAGTCTTCTCGTCAGAGAGGCTACGGCAGTGTGGCTCCCGTGTCCCTCAGCGCACGATTCTCTGAACTTACGTACAGCATATGGGCCACCGGGGCCCCTGTGCCTGTAACCCGAACGTAATACAAGATACAACTTCCAGAACAAAAATACAGTGTGCACAGCGCCCAACGCTAGATATTTACATCCAAACCACAACGCCACTTCAGTCACTCAATTGAGTAAGGTCCGTTCATTCCACGCCGGCCAGACCCCAATCCTCAGTCCGTCAGCAGATTGCAATCGGCACCATCGTGCTTTAATTGGCTGCAGTTGAATGCGACATCCCCTCGGCGCATGCAGGGAGATCTACAGGAAGCTGTTGTAGTAGCGTCCGTAACGAAGTGACGTATGTATGTTAAGGGGGAAGTGTCCCCGCCCATCGCGGATTAACGTTTATTACTCCATAACTTAATACTTAAAAATCAAGCTTGCCAAGGCACAGAAAACCATTTAATAGATATTTCGAAATCCAACTTATTTTTTATTAAAGGTTGTTCACGGTGAAGTGACTACTTATGAAATCAACCTTTATAACATGTCAGTGCCCCTGCCTACGTGTATTATAACAGACAACTGATTGACTTACGCCCAGTAAAGTTGAAAACGACTTAGGAAAAGTAGTTCCGTGACTTAACGTTGAATTAAAGTTGTTAGGTTAACATTTTTGTATACCGAAACGATTAGTTTTGCTAATAGCCTTTTTAAAATGCTTATAAGTGTAAGAATTAACAAAAACTTTAAGTAGTTTACTTTTTTAATAATTACACAGTTTCACTTGACCGATGCATTAACAAAGTGAGCAAGCCCATGGAAGTGATAATTTTACATATGGCGGAAGAATACACAAAGCGCATACAATTAGATATTAAGAAAGGCTTTCAAAAGTACTAATTTTACCGTGAACTACCTTATATATGATTCGTTTCACTTCTGTAACGGTAATCAAAGGTTACTTTATAATTTGATAATCTTAGTCCGAAGTGGGAAAATACGGATGTAACTGAAACCCTACACACTTAAAATTTTTGCTCAGTAGTCTTCTGTGTTGTGTGAAGCTTTGATTTTTAATATATGGTTATGGATTTCCAAGTACCACTATAATGTTACGCTGCGCTGCCAGTAGAATCGGGGTCGACGAGAACAGGAGTGTTTATGGGGGTGATGCGGGTGGGTAAACAACAGCGGCTCTCGGAGTGTTCAGTCGTCCGAGGAGCCAGGACCGCATGCACTCTCGCACCAGGGAGGCCTAGACGAGACGTCCGGCGGGGGGCGGCGACGAGGCGTCGATGTAGCGGGGGCGGCGACGCTAGCCGCTGGCCGGCAGGTAGCCGAGGTTCTTGCGCTGCAGGAAGAGGTGGATCTCGCCGAAGCGAGGCCGGTCCACCTCGTGCCGCTTCCAGCACTCGCCCATCAGGTCGTAGATCTCGCGCGGGCAGGCGGGCGGCCTCGCCAGGTAGCGCTGCAGGCCGTCGTTCTGGTACCAGCGGTTGCAGTTCTCCACCACCTGCTCGCTCGTCAGCTCGGCGAACGGCTGCTGCGCGCACAGCATCAGGATCTCCCACAGCGTCACCGCGAACGACCACACGTCGCTCTTGGAGCTGTGCTTGCCCTGCGGAAACGCGTACACCCGACATGAGACACACCGGGTGGTTCCTCTCATGCACATGTACCCAGCATTCACCTACAAAAAGGTTTTTGAACTGACTCATCCCCACAGCCAAGCACTCTTATAAGAACTACGAACACACACTGTCCCTGCCTATCTGTCATTTTATCACAGATGATTGAAACTCTCGGGATCCTTACACAGCTTCTGCCAAACTCTGTCAGCACTGATGAGTTAGTTTGCACAGGAAACGTCTGACATTCTTGCAACAACAAAACATGTACTATCAAGGCATTGATTTAAACGTTTATTTTGTAGTTAAATATATTGTGCCACCCCTTTCCCGTGTAGCAACTGTAGCGTGCATCAAATAAGGATGTCACACTGTTTATTTAGAACGAGTTCCGATGTGATAACACGCAAATTTTGACTTGCTGCAAAGCAAGTGTGGTGCGATTAAATCGCGTAAAATGTTCTTTTTTTTTTCATGAAATCATGGATTTGTTGTTGAAACCAAATCTAATGAAAAGGAACGTCACTGATTGAACACGTAATATTGAGTCTTCTCGTGTGTGTGCTTGAACAATGTTGGGCACGTGCACATAATACGGAAACCCGTCGATCTCATCTTTAGTGCATGTTTCAAGGCTCGGCGCGAACTAGCTGCGCAGTAATCCATTCCAGAGCCACAGTATTCAACCATACACTAGAGATGACGGGTTTCCGTATTCTGTGCGTGACACCGAATATTGACTCAAGTAAACACATGAGAATTCTCGAAATTACGAGTTCTAGCACTGACATTCCTTTTATTTACATTTGGTTAAAAAACAAATCCATGATTTAACGAAAAAAAAAATACAGTTGACGGTACTTAATAGCAACGTATTTGCTTTGCAATCAGTCAGAATTAGCGCAACATCATATTAGCGCACGTGCTAAATAAACAATATGACGTCCTTATTTGAAGCTATAAAAAACGAGCCAACCATCGCCAATAGAACTTTCAAAGTTATGAATTTAATCAATTGGTACGGTTGTTTAAGTCTGGTTTTACGACAAACTCGCAATTTTACGAAAATTTACGGCATCGTCTTTGCTTTACAATGAGTCAAAAGTGGCGTGATGGCATATCAAAGCACGTATTCATGTGTGCTGACCTCAGCCGACAAGTAGTCTTAAAAACTCCTACAGGAAGAATTGCAGTCCAACATTGAGATTTGTAACAATCTGTTTAAAACGTATTATACCTCTCCTGAATCTTATGACGAACTGTGAAAACTTTACACCACCTCATAATATAACGTAAACATTTACACTATTTTAAAAACTTAAAATATTTTTATGTCGGATATATTTTATTTGGATTCGCGCGTAATTTTGTTTATTAAACAGAAAAATAGAAAGAGAACGGTTTTCTTAGGCAATTAGAAACTCAGAGAAAGTTCTTATTTTAAGCAATAATGTGAGGAACTGTAAAGTTTCTGCCCCACCACAAAAAAAAATTTTTGTAGATAAATTTTACCCCTTTTCTTATTTTGTAAATATTTCGGTTATATGTTTATGTTTTATTTTTCTATAATTGATTTAATTAATGTAAAATTCTCAGCGTCAGTTAAATAAAATTTATTTCCCCCACAAAAACCGCATATGTATACAATGAAGCAATATATTGACAAATGCTTAGTATTGTAAAATAATACCAATACAGGATGCTTTTACTATACTGGCAACTTAAAGCGGTACGGCCAATTTTACATTGCGCATGTTTTAATTACAAATATGCACTGACAACATTTTAAAAGTCAGTACATAATTATTGTTATCGGCATGAATACAAAAATGTGTAAACATATATGCTTATATATCAAGATAAAAGTTTACATAAATGTCAAAAAAGGATGTGACTAAAAAAAATCATTTGAGCAGAACACATGCTCGTAACTAGGGATATTAATTAATTTTTCTTGTAAAAATTTAAATACTACTTGGACACCGTACTTTGGTATAACAGTGACACTAATGCCTTTACGTCAGAACCACGTTAATTTACGGCGTTTGCCTTAAACTTGATAACAAAGTTCACGTAACTGCCAAGTTAGTGTCTCTGACTTTGTTGTACGAAACATACTAATGAGCGTTCCGCGCAACTCTGTGATGATGGAGGCATGGTGACAAATATCTGAAACTACCGAGAAGTTTAGCTGATGAGAACACTCGTATTAATACCCCTCTCTCTCTCTCTCTTTCTCTTTCTCTCACTCCCTCTCTCTCCTGTAAATTTGCTCTTTTGTAGTTTAAAATGTAAAATAACACTCTACAACGCAAAATCACATATTTGTATAGTTGGCATTCAAACGTAATATAAGCGCAGCATCGTTTCTAGCAAGAGAAAACTTTGCTTTGAACTAATTTGACAGTTATTTAAAATATTTTCCTATCGCGAAATCTGAGGTATAGAATCGCTCTGTATTCTGTACTAGTTTGAAGCATTTTCAGAAATAATGTATGTGTCCTGTAAAGAAACAAACTTTTAAATTAATGGTTTGACATGGAAACAACTTTACAGGCGCAATATTTGAGCGGCTACCACGCTGGTAGGAGAATTAAAATGTCTCTAATCTAAAAAAAAATCATAAATCTGCAAAGAAAATTGATTACCCTGAAGGTGCCATCGCAGAGTACAGACAGGGTACAAACACAGGGCATGGTAGTATGTGTACAGGAAACATGACAATATTGTCCCACGCCAAGCATGTAGGCTATTGCAAGGGGACCAACACTTGCAGGACGCACTTGGCATTGTGTTGGACTACCCGTAGAATGGAGACAGGCGGCGATACGGTCGGGCACGGAGGCATACAGTCGTCGTTTGTTCTCCTGAGGAAGATCCTACCACAGCTGGCGCAACCGACCACCAAAAATTCGCCGTAGTTACCACTGGCTGAAGTTGCCGTCCAATCTGATCCCAGACCTTCTCGATGGGCGAGAGGCCTGGGGACTTTGCTGGCAGAGAAGCACGTTGACATCACGTCAGATACACTTGTGCTCCTCGAGGCCGGGCATTATCCTGCTGGGAAATAGGTTTGTCAAGCTGTGCCAGGAGAGGTAACGCACATGGTCGCACTGTTTCCTGGACGTATCACCACGCCATCGGAGTTCCTTCAATCACAACCAGTGAGGTGAGGGAATCGTAGGAAATGTCACCCCATGCCACGACGACCATCGTTGGGGCGGTGCACCGCTCTACATTGAAGCATGTATCACGGCGCTGGCCAGGACGTCTCTTAACTCGAATGTAGAAGTCGTCTGTGTCCAGGCAGAAACGTGGTTCGTCGCTGAGCACCATACATCGCCAATCCGTAAGCTGCCATGCTCCGCGATTCTGCAGAAGGTCCATGCTCTCAGGTCGCAGTGGTAGACGTCGTAAGGGACATCGCGATGACAGATCCCGCTCTGGATTTGGTACCGGTGAACACAGGTGCATCCCCAACAGCTCTGACATGTCCCTGGATGGTGCGCAGCGACGCCCATGGACTACTTACAGCGTGCGGCTCGATAAAATGATCCTCCCTGCTAGTGGTCCGCCGGGTTCGGCCCGAGCTTTCTTGACAGGTGCGTGTAACTTCCTATCCCCCACTGCGTCCAACACTGACTCACAGTGATGGTAAAATCATTCAAGTGGCGAGCAATGCGCCGAAACGTCCAACCTGCCTCTCGGAGGCTGAAGACGCGGCCTCTACAACTCATCAAGCTGGGCAAATGCTTGTCGAATGCGCATTCAGTGCATGCTACGTGTTCACTCAACATGCTTCTGTGGTTCACACTTTTACCAAGGCCATACTCGGCGTGTTACAGCTATGAGTGATGGAGGGGCATGTAAGCGCCGTGATGGCAGAACAGTGCAAGCAAACCGCATTAAACGCAAATGGGAAACATGCAGCGCTATAACGGTACTGTGTAGTAAACTTCGTTGTATTAGCACGATTCGTTAATGGCGATCCATTTTTTTTTGCAAATCATTGTATTAAAACTGCAACAGAACGGGTATTAAATAAAATGTTATTTTTAAACTAATATCAGTTGGTGGCAGAACAACATCCGAATCCCTATTCTGAAAAATAAATTTTACAGAACTTTGACGAATATTCTGACCCTGCAGAATATTGAAGCTAAATAAGTGTGTAAATCACCAAACACACTCCAGTGCAAAAAAATGGGCTACAGCATTGACTATGAAAATAGCATTCACGTTGAAGTGAATATTAACGTAAAGAATATCTAAAAACGTACGTTTTACTAATTTTCTATCGATGTCTTTCATAGATTATTTTTTGCCGGCCTAATGCACAGGAATTACTAGCGATTGCGTCCTAAATTTATAACAGTTACAAAGGAGTGGTCTAAAATGCACTTTTATGTGCCGATCATGTCAGCAAGATGAATGAAGTAACATTATATTGACATAAAAAACAGAAAAAATATAGCCGCGCCTGTTTAGAAGTTAAACTTCTTTTGGCGAATTGAGGGTAAATGTTTAGTGTGCAACGGAAGTTGCGCGCGCACAGTGTAACGAAATTCGACAGTGAACGTGGTAGGGGTATGACCCAACGCGCATGCGCGTATCGTCTAGCTATAAACAAACGCAAGACACACAACATAGCACGTGGTTATATTTTTAAACCAACAGAAAATCAGTTCATGTAATAAGCAAATTGAGAAACATTTCATTTGTATTAATAATTCGTTGTGAATAGATGCATGTTATTAATTAATTTTACTTACATTGTGACGTGGAAAATTTGTTAGTGTCAAATAATTTGATAATAACATTTTTAAAGTGTTTTCAAGTATTTGAAGTAAATTTTGGTAGATATTTACTTATGTTCTTTAATCAAACCTTTATGAATAGTAGTTAATGTCTTTCTTTAGTCATTTTATCGTTTTCATACTTCCTTATATTATTAGCATACGTAATAAGATTTTATTTTAGTCACGCCAAAGAAGTACAACTTCTAACACGCGTACCAAAGTACACGCAACCATTTTTTTTGGGTAATAAAAGATAACATGCACTATCTCAAGCTAACTTCCCAAGATGTACGTAAAACAGTTTGAAAGATGCCATACTAGTGCGTCATATGTGGTTTCAGCATGGAGATGAACCGCCTCAATAAAGCCACTCTGCAAAATTGTTCCTGATAAAACGATTTCCTTCAAGTTGTTACGTCTTGAGGAATTCACTATCACGTAAATAAGTACTTGAATGTCTCTGGAAACACTTGAACACAACTTTTTATAAATGTTTATGACAACATTGAAATTGTAATACTGTAAAAGACTCCCACATGCACATGTTTTTTTTTTTAGTCAAACACAGGGTTTTTGACATTACGATTGTATGCTTACATACACACAGATATTGACAGTAAATAAATACTTGAAAGCGTTCAAATACAATTTTTTCTGGATTTACGTAAATAATCCGCATTTTCTAAATATTGCACTAACAGTAATTATAAATACAATAAAAAATGTATAAAAAACATATTCCATATTTCTTACGTTATCATGAATCGTTTTACTACAAATTCCTTCCAATAAATTCTGAATGAAAAAGGATTGTTTGAGTTAGCTATTATTCTAATCGCAAAGTACTACGAAGCCATTTCTTTCAAGTGCGGTATTTGGGTGGCACTCAGCTTGCTTACAATTATGTAATTACTTGAAGCTTATATTTTATATTTAAATAATATCTTAAAATTTAAAAAAAAATTACAGACCTACCGCTCTATAAATTTTGAATAAAAAATTTTTACGGCATGCAGTTTTCCAGAAGACCGAAAAACCTTACCAAAACCCTCTAAAATAAAAACTTATTATTTATTTAGCCACGTACAGTTTTGGCATAGGCCTGGTTTTAAACAAATTCGTGTTATATATAAAACTCAAATTAATATTTGCAAAAACAAGGACGAAATAGTAATAATGAATATTATTTAATTTAAAGGATAATAATGTTATTTTTATATGTACAATAATGAGTGAAACTTAATTTGTGAAAATTAGAGTTTAAAAACTGTACTAAGACGAATTTATTTTGTAATTTTTCATTTTCATTCTAACCTTAAAGTGGACTGGTTATCTTTCAGTGTTACTGTTTCCGGTGCAAAGTGGGCCAGGAGACAAAAACGTTGACAAAAAATCTACATATTTTACTTGAATGCCATTTTGAAACATGTATGACACATAATCACATTATGTATATCACTCGGTAATTTTACTTTAGAGTATTATTTTCTGCATTCTTTTCACTTATATTGATGCGACATTTGATACCATATCACCAAAATTTAAATTATGCCGTAAATATGGAAAGTCATTTTGGACAATTGAGCGAGTTCGGTATAGCTAAAGCACAGACTATCAAACGAGGTGATATGCGATTCGTGTTTATATGCACCATTTCAGTATCTTCATTTTTCATGGTTTATGAAGTTCACGGTTAATTGAGTATTTATTCAAATCAAGCTTCTGAAAAATAATTTATGCTGCTGGTATTTTAATGGGAGCACGGCGTATCCTGCGCCCAGAAAAGTCATTGGTAATGACGGAGGGAACGTAGTTCCATGTTTTAACATTGAATTATAAGCGCTGGGTAAACAACTGCAAATAGTTAAATGGTTTATTTCTAATTCTGATTTTTAACCCAAATAAGCGTAAGCAAATATATATTTAAAATAAATTTACTTTTAAAATGATTCGGCAGTTTCACTTGATTGATGGATGAATAAATATACGAGGTCCGTGGCGATGTCAATTTTAGATATGGTGGAAGAACACACAATATGCACACGAGTATACGTCAAGCAGGGTTTTAAAAATTGCTCAGTTAACCGTGAACCGGCTAAATAATGTTCTTACGCGTGTCTTAACTTCGCATAGATTGCGAGTTCATAAGATATGGGGCTTTGTGTTCGGACAGTCAGATGTTACAGTCGACGTCCCGTAAGAAGGAAAAATCCCACACTTTCCTGAGAAACCGTTAGGGAACCGGGGTGGGGATGACCGGAACGCGAACAGATCCCAGGTCCTGCAGAATGCGAGTCCAATCTGTTACTGCTGCACTATTTTGCTTGGACCATCCGGTCCACAAATGGGTTCCCGCGCACATGTTATGCCAGTTTCTTTTTAGACTGAAATGATTTTTTGCTAGAAGAAACGGCATAAGAAGCTGAATCACATAATCTTAACTTAATTAAACATTTTTTGATTTTATACTGGACGTTGCCAATCAAATAATTGAGTACAAACAGTAATCGCGTAAGATAAACTTGATTGTGGCATTTGGCATTCTTCATATTCACGTTTGTCTTATTTTAGAAATATGAAACGATTTCGAATACCTCTTTATTCCTTATAGTTTTAATGTGGTAAGTGATGGCTATTATTTTATTTATGTATAACTGCAGCAAAACTTATTACTATCATCTTCTCATATTAACCAATATATAATTTTCTCTAACATGCAGATAAAACTAAAGCACATTCCAAAAAAGTGAAAATAAATACTAATTAAAAGCACGAAATTCATAAAAGGCATTTTATCATTACAGACGTCACGTATTTTATCCGACTACGGTCGAGATTTTCTCTTTGTTAAGCGCATAGCGTTGTCCTATGCCATGAGTATGTCGTCAAGGATATCGCTAGCATTATGACTGCATTCCAGATTGTATTAATTATATTGATGCAGACACGTAGAACTTCTCCGTGATGCGGCACGATAATCTCCATTCATTCTATTTGTGCAAAACAAAGAAACACAACACTGAACGACCTTGCGTGTACACCTTGCTCCTCTTGAGCGCAATACGGGTGCTATGTAAAGAGAGAACGAAAATGTTATCTCATGGGAAATGTCAGTACGTCCGTATCTTTATGAATACATTACTACGTCTACAATCAGCAGCAGTTAGACGATCGAAGTCTCTTCACAGTCATACTTTCCATGGGAATAAACGGTTTTTCGTATAATACCGTTCTCTGAAATCCACTAACCTTTTATCAAACTCTCCAGAAGCTTAACCGGATAAAGTGGAGATTTTGATGTTAAGTATTTCCTACTAATGCATATATTTTGCCTACAAATATAATTTAAAAATGTCAATATAAATCAGTTTAATACGTTGTAAAGAACACTAACTTAAAATCTATGTTTTTTACTAGTTCTTACTATAAGTCAGATGTTAATATTTTACTTTGTATTTTCGTCAGAAATATTAATGTGATATTTTTGAGCATAATGGATTCCACATTAACATAATTTTGTTTATTGATAAACATACTGTTCAAAGAAAACAGTTATGAGATAAAACCATAATAAGGTTATAAATACTGTCGGATGAAGATCTACATCGTCGTTAACACTGTTAAATCATCCGAATTCTTT
Organism: Clitarchus hookeri; assembly: GCA_002778355.1. NCBI lineage: Eukaryota > Metazoa > Arthropoda > Insecta > Phasmatodea > Phasmatidae > Clitarchus > Clitarchus hookeri. The sequence continues at coordinate 8,034 of NQII01003237.1, read as the reverse complement.
AATCTCATACAAATGTACCAATCAATCGCGGAAAACGAAGTATTCCCATTCCTCGATGATCGAAAATAAATACCTGCTCTGCTACCAAAAACAAGCCGAATCTTCCGATTTTGTAACTTATTTTAGACCTGAATCACAATATTGTGTAAGAGTAACATTTTCAGTTTATTACCGTTTCAAAATATTTATTTTGCTCAAATTATAGCTAAATTTTTCCCACAGGAAAATCCTCTAATTTCTGGTTTTGTTGCGTTTCTAATAAAAATGAGTACTGAATACGTCAGAATGTGGTATTAAATAAAACGTTCACACTAAACTTATTCATAAAAAGCAACACCAAACCAGGACATGCCAGAGAGTTCATAAGCATGTTCTTAAATGACTAGCAATAAACCGCTTATTAGAAGTACACATGGTGAAAATATTTTCTCTTCACCTGTCATTGGAAATAAAAGATTTATATTACGAATATTTGGCTTACACTTATTTTAAATAAATAAAAGCCCCTGAAAAGTATACGGATTTTACTAAAAAAAAGTGACAAGCATGAATAAATGATCTGAAGAGAATGATTTAAAGACACGTCAGTTCCTTTAAATGATACCTTTTTTTTTCGTTTACATACACAGTTAACAAAAGCTCACCAATAAACTTGTGACGAAGGCTTATTGTGTTTGTGGATGAACAGAGTGAATGCAAGGAAGCAATACATAAATTATTGGTGTTAGTTGAGGGGAACATTGTCTGCTCATTGCTAGAGTGCACTGAAAGATGTTTTACGTAGATGATGGAAGAGATGAGTGGAATTTTTATTGGGATTATTGGTCACATTTTGTTTATTTGGGAGAACCTCATACCTACAGTCAAGGGTCTTGGCATGCGATGTAAAAGGGTGTACAGTGACATTGTAATCTTGTAAGAAGTGAAGATTTGGTTGTTGTGGTATGGGGAATGATCAATGCAGGTTGTCATGATAGCATCTTTTAACTTTGCTTAAAATATACGTATTTTACACAAAACAAAGAGTGGGATTGCAAAAAAAAAAAATATATATATAACGTATATCTTTTTCACAATTATGTGTTCATAAATAACCAAATATACATGTCATTAATTTGTGATTACACCTCTACCTCTCTGGAAGGCAAAAGGGCAGTTGTCAAATTTTTTCCTGATCCCATGAAGATTACTGTGTGGAATCAATGCTTTCCATCCCTACCTCTTCCTCGTAACGTGCAGGAGAATAGCAAAGTTTTGTAGGGGAAGTTGTGATGGCCATCATGTATGGAAAACCGCTGCCGTGAACTCACCAGCAAGAGAGACTCCCAAGCCATCCATCTAATGGGCAGTTTAGCTTTCGTGTCGCTGACGTAATAATCAGAATCGTATCGGCTGCAGTACATGGCGTGGTCTGATATCTTCAGATGATAGTTTTTCCCTAGTACACAGTTCCTGCAAGAGACAAATACACATATGTATTATCCCAGTTCATTTTGAATTACGTTTATTTAACATGTACAGTGTTGGAAAAAAATTTTCTACAATAAAATGTACAATATAATTATTTTCTGCTCTAAATGTGCTACATATAACGTGCCGTACAATAGCTTTTCTTTTCCAATGAAAGGAAACGCTTTAATAACTCATAGGTCTTTAAAGACTTATTGTACCACTAATTATATCTCTCTTGTCTATTTAAAGCAAACAATTTTAATTTAATAAAAATTTTTATTTTACAATTAAAATTCGATATATTTGCACTGCAGAAAAGTGATCTAAGTAAAAACCTAAAGTGAAAAAAACTGTTTTCACTTAACGCCAAATTAAGAATTTTATATAAATAGAGAAATAAAAAAAAAAAATTTTTACCAAACATATAACTATTAAGTAATAATGACAATAAGTGCACATAACGTTCTCCAGTATAAACATAAGCATTTATGCTTGGAATAAAATAATACAACTTATATCATAACAGTCCACTAGTTTTATTTATTTCCAGAGGATCTGTGCCAAATTTATAGTATTTATTGTATATAGATATTGGAAAAATTACTATTCAACTACAAATGTAGTAAAACATTACAACTATTATTTTATGTCTGCAGCATTAGCATTAAATTAAAATTTTGAAATTATGATGAAGATACCACGATACGAACAAGAAGGAATTCTTTTAAATTTTTAATTAAGTTTTAAGTGGAGAGATTTAGGCCGCTCTTAACTTTGAGGTCCTGAGAGCCGATAAAGGTGAAACGAGGTGAGTATGGAGCAGCGCCGGAATGCAAGGGTGGGAGAAACGAGAGATCCCCGAGAAAACTCACCGATCAGCGACATCGTCCGGTACGATTGCCGCAATCAAAAATCCGGAAGCAGCCCCACCGGGAATCGAACCCAGTTTACCTAGGTGGTAGGCGAGTGATCTAAAAACTACACCACCACGGCCAAACGTGTGTTTTAAGTAAATTGACTGCCACAAAAATATATCTGCACCCATAAAATGTGTTATACAACAATATGTAAAAATAATTAAGCAAAGTGAACATTAAAGCTTTATAGTTCTACGTCTGTTGCATGTGCTGTCAGTTGTATAGTTATCTTAGTTATGGCACATGCATCATGCATCAGGAGCCAGGAGCCGTCCACCATATTGAATGACGTCACCTCCTGCTCTGTCATTCCGGTCGGCCGGCTGCCATATTTTCTGACAAAATCGCTTGTTTTACCCTATAAACCACCTCCGAAATCAATTCTTTATCCAAAAAAATCACCTTTTTTCAACAAAAAAAGTAATGAATGGAAAAACGAGGAAAGCATATCCGAAGCTTCTCGAAGTAAGAGTCGAAAAGTAGTAAGGCAAGCAAAAGGATTCGAGGCCCTTAGTAGAATGAGCTACGTAATCATCAGGTTGGTAAAAGAGGATATGAGGCTCCGAGCCAGGTCCAGTGGAGCAGGGAGGATCAGAAGACATAACTCGCCATAGCTCGTACCCCTCACCATTCACCCACTCTACCATGCCTCGTAGGTGCCTCATTCCGTCATTGAGATTAACTGTCTCGTCATAATCGCCTGACTAATCAGTACCCTCCGATGCAGCAAGAAGTATTGACAGCAGCATTTGCTGGTTCTCAAAAAAACGAATCCTTGAAATTCTTCATGTCGTTTTTCAATGTATCACCTTGCATAAACTGCATATGCCCATTGTCGTGACGCTTCTTCGTGCGTGTTCTCTCACCATCTGCGAACATTTTATGTAGCATATTAACAGGAGGTAACGAATTCAACACATGCTGTCTCGAGTCAAGCAAAGGCATGATACGTTTAAGCATTCTAGTGTCTCTTTAAATTATCGCTTATACCTAATACTATATCACAGTTGATACATGATGGTAATTTGGAGGTCAGTCCTTTTAAGCAATGGCTATTTTCATGTCGACGAGCATGGCAGCTTTTGCTGAAAATCTTTCCACAATAGTAACACTGTTTTCTGTGTAATTTTTCAGCAGTGGGAGAAGGTACAATCATAGAGGTAAGCTCTACAGTAGACTTCGTAAAATCTTTGGCTTGCTCTATATTCATGAAAAAAAAACTGAAGTCCTTTCTTACAAACACATTTCATGAGTGAGATTTATGCATTTTTATGTCTCCATTCAACCAGACATTTTATCTAGTTCTTTGATCACATTAATATGCAGTTATATCTTCAACAGTTTCTACGAGAGAAGTTCTACACTCAGTTTGAACTCGGCAGACAAATTACTACTGCCAGGCCTACCCATTACAAAAGAGACCCCTCACAAAACTGACCCCTTCTGCTTCGCAAATGACACCTTTTTCTCTGCAAATAAACCCTATATGACGCATAATCACCACTTATGACTCCTAAATAACCCCTTCTGCTCTGCAAGTGACCTCTAAATGACTCCGTCTGCTCCGCAAAAGACCCCTAAGTTACCTCTTCTGCTCCGAAAATAACCCAAATGAGCCCTTCTGCTCAACACATTATTCCTCCTGCCCCACAAATTACCCCTAAATGGCCCCTCCTGCACCGCAATTGACCCCTACATAACTTCCTCTGCTTCGGAACTGACCCATTACAAAATCTAAGTTTCGTATTCATGTAGTAATTTCTGGTTTTTTATGTTGTAATTCTCTCTAGTCAGGTAGAAGGAAATAAGTAAGTGCGTATTTACCAAGTAGATTGAGCCTAATTGCTCTCAGATATAGATGATTTACTGAAGCCAGTGTCCAAACCGAACCATTGGAAACCATTTCTTCTTCCTCTTCGCATAACGTGTGTATACTATCGTCAACAGTGCCTGCTATAACGTCTATTTTATACACATAGCTACATTCGAGGTACTGAAGGCTCTAGTACAATATTCGTAATCGCGGGGCCCTGGTTTTGTATAGTTACAATCCAGCAATGCATTATATTTTACACTGCCATATTTTTCCATCTCATCGATAAGCTGGTTTATTATATGAGGGTCGTAATTGACAAGAACGAGCAAACATATTTCGGTTTAATTGACATATTCTATTAAACCTAATATTAAAAAAGACCCTTTGCTGAAGATCACTTCAGAAAACATGCAGATATAGGCATGAACATAGAAATATGTGATATAAATATACATAATTTTGTATAAGTTAAATTAAAACTATTTAATATTTATATGTATATATAAGCATTTTAAAAAAATATATTTTATTTTGTTATAGAGGTGTTTGAGTGGTAAAATATGTGGTTTTTCTCAGAGCACTCCGATATTTTTTACATTTAAAATGTACGACAGAATGTTTTCTGTGAACAGAAGCTGGGCTTTTACTGTAAACAGACTAGATCATAAATACAAAATGGCAATTGTCTTTCTGAAGCCATCTATTGGGAAGAGCTCTCTCCTCATACAACGAAGATGAATTGTTAATAAGAAGGCCTGCCTTTGACCTCAACAAACATCGAGCCGCAACCTGCATCAATGTCACCAGATTTTACAATGCAACCTACGCCGGTGCTCTGCGAGCCGAAGCCTAATGATAATGGTATTTTCCTGAAGCAATCTGCATTCATAAGTCCTATTAAATATTAGGTTTAATATAAAATGTCGATTACATGTAAATATATCTGCTCTTCCATGTATTTTATGAAACCCAATGTCATAAACCAACTTATCGATGAAATGGAAAAATATGGCTAAGTATAATACAGAATGAGTATAAAATAATACCCCAAATTTTAGGGTCTATAATACCAAATCCAAACAACCTACAACCTTGGTTGACCAATCAAATGAAGAGTGGAACATTGAAGTTTGTTTAACATATCTTCATAAATGTTCAATGTGACCACCACGAGCGGCCCGAAAGACATTAAGCGATAATCAAACTCGTTCCACACTCTTGTCAGCATGTACGGCGTTACGGTTTGGATGGCGTCCATAATCCTCGTTTTAAGGTTGTCAATGTTAGCCGGTAGTATTAGACGAAAGACTTGATCATTTATGTACCCCGATAGAAAAAAATCGCACGGGGTGAGATCCGGGCTTTTTGGAGGCCAGTGATGAAGAGTCTGGAAACCAGCTGCTTCTCAACCAATCCAGCGTTACGGCAACGTCTCGTTCAAATATCCACGAACAGCTAGGTGCTAATGGGGTGACGCACCATCCTGCTGGAAAAGAAGTCCCCTGCCGCCTCTTCTAACTGAGGAAACAACCACTCTGTTAGTATGTCCAAGTAAGGGTTTCCAGTAACAGAGCGCTCGTGAAAATAGAAAGTGCCGAAAGCAGTGTCTTTGGATACATTACAAAATACGTTCACTTTGGGGGAAGCGCGCTCGTGTTCGGCGGTTTCATGTGGAGGCTCCTTACCCCATATCCGCACGTTGTGCCGGTGCACCTTACCATTTGTATGGAAAGTCGCCTCATCGCTAAAAACCGGCTTAGACATGAAGCATCGTCTACCTCGTTCTGGGCACATAAAGGAAACATCAGACCGTCCCCTTCACATTGACGTGTCAAATGCGAACTCGCTTCCTCCTAACCACCTCAAACCGAGAGATACGAACGCCATCCAAATCGTAACACCGGACATGCCGACAAGAGTGTGGAACGAGTTCGATTATCGCGTAGATGTCGTTCGGGCCACTCACGGTGGTTACATTGAACATTTATGAATATATGGAAAACAAACTTCACGGTTCCGCGTATCATTTGATTGGTCAATCAATCTTGTATGTTGTTTGGTTTTGATACTATATACCTTGAAAGTTGGGGTATTCTTTTTTACTCAACCTGTATAATATGTGGCAGGATTGTAGCTATGCGAAACCAGAGAGTCACGATGACAAATATTGTACTACAGCTTTAAATACCTCGAATGTAGCTGTGTTTATAATGTAGACAATAAAGAAAGCACTGTTGACGATAGTATACACAAGTTATGCCAAGAGGAAGAAGAAATTGTTTGCAAGGGTTCGGGTTGTACCCTAATTAGAGTAAATCATCTAAAGCTAAGAACAAATGAGCTGAACCCAATTGGTAAATAGGTAATTTCTGATTTCCATCTACCTGACTATATAGAATTATTACATAAAAAACCATCAAACCACTACATAAATGCGAAGCCTAGATTGTGTGATTGGTCAGTTGCGGAGCAGGAGGGCACATTTGTGAATCAGAAGGGTTATTTAAGGGTTATTTGCATAGTAGGAGGGTTCATTTAGGGTTAATTTGCAGAGCAAGAAGTATTGTTATAAAGACATTTGCAGAGAAGTAGGGTTCATTCAGGGGTCATTTGCGGAGCAGAATGTGTCAATAGCGGTAATTTGTGGTGCAGTATGGGTCATTTAGGAGTTATTATGTGTAGTTTAAGGGTCATTATGTTTAATTCAGGGGTAATTAAGGGTTTACTTAGGGGTAATTTAGGAGTCATCCTTGTGAGGGGTCCGTCTGGCTGTAGTCAGTTATCTGCTTTAATTGTGGTCATGAATTTAAGTTGAGCGAAGAACTTATCTGGAAGAAACTGTTGAAAATATAACTGCATGGAAATGTTATCAAGAATCTAGATAAAATGTCTGGTTGAATGCAGGTTAAACATTTTTAAATCTCTCTGACGAAATGTGTCAGTAAGTATGTAGAGCAATAGCTAGGCCAAGTAGGTATGCATGTTGCCACTGTATAAAGGACTTAGTTTTTTTTTCGTGAATATGGGGCAAGCCAATGATTGTACGAAGTCTACTGTAGAGCTTACATCTATGGATGTACCTACTCATACAGCTGAAACATTACATGAAAAACAGTGTTGCTAATGTGGAAATATCTTCAGCAACAGCTGCCATGCTCGGTGACATGACATAACTGGTTATATAAGCAGCTGAGTGCTAGTTAGGAAGCGTAGTTTGAAAGCGACAGTCGCAAAAGACACTTCATCTCAGCCCTTGTAAGCAATTGGAATTTATTATAGAGCCAAGGAATGCTTGTCCATCAACGTCTGAGGATGGTACAGTACTATATACTTCTTCAGATGGGACACCTGCGTCAGAAAAATCTCCATCGTCTTTTTATGAATGGCACCATCAGTGCCATCAACTTCTGCAGGCGTGANGACACCTGCGTCAGAAAAATCTCCATCGTCTTTTTATGAATGGCACCATCAGTGCCATCAACTTCTGCAGGCGTGACACCGACAGCAAAATCGACTTATTCGAATGGAACATCTACAGCAGTGTTGTTATTGATGACTTTGTAAAGACCTGGCTGCTGTTACTGCGACAAGATATTTGCCTACAGCCAAAGTGCAAGGAGGTATGAAAAAACTTCTTGTGTGAANCTGGCTGCTGTTACTGCGACAAGATATTTGCCTACAGCCAAAGTGCAAGGAGGTATGAAAAAACTTCTTGTGTGAAAGGCACTTCTTGTGCTTTGCAACGATGCGGCAAGTGCATACATCTGTTCAAGCGTAGTGACAAGTTTAAGAGACATAAGAAGAACTACATAGGTAAAGTTCACACAGCTAATAAACGACCTGTACTAG